>CAUYRT010043188.1:0-133692 GCA_963574885.1 Lepilemur ruficaudatus | reverse complement strand
GGCTGATCCACCCAGACCAGTGGCCCATACCGAGGAACTGACTCAACTGGTCTTGTGACCCCCACCCAGGAACCTGGTCAACAAAGAAGACAATTTCTACAACCCTATGGTTCCACCTGAACCCAGCCAATCGGCAGATTTAATTGTCTATGCCAAACTGTCTTTAGAAACCCTGTCTCCCAAATTCTCGGGAAGGAGGATTTGAGAAATCTTTCCCATCTGCCCACTTAGCGCCATGCAGAATAATCTCTTTCTCTACCACAAACCATGCTGTCTCAGCATATTGGCTTCCCCTTGCGCTGCGGGCAAATGAACCTGGCTGGGCAGCAACAACAAGGCCTTGTTTCTTTACCTGACCAGGTTCTCTTGCACAATCCACTCTGCAAAGTTACCATCCAAGGTATACATTGAGTAAGATCCTGTCACTACCATGCTTAAGGCCACTCCTACCACTGACAGATCAAAATATAAGCTCCTTGGCAAAACACACCTGTCCAGAGAGTAGTGAGTAATCAGATGTGCCTGGAGAATTGGGAGCACCAAAAGCTAGAAACATCAGGCAAGGTCCATGTGTTAAAGAGCCTTGAATGCCATGCTAAGGACTTGGAGCTGCACTGTATAGGCAATGGGGAGCTACGGAAGGTTTAAAGCAGAGAAGAACCTTGCCTAGTCTAAATTCTGTAAACCTCCACCCTCTGCATCCTTCATATCACTAATCACAGTTTGTAATTATTTCATTTGCTTGTTTATTTTTTTATATCTCCCACTAAATTTCAAGCTATGACAAGAAAGAAACCACGTCTGTTTTGTTCATATTTATTTCTCTACTACCCTGTAAGTGCTTGGAACATAGTTAGAATTCAATTAAGGTCACTGAATAAATGAGCAAATGAAGGATAAACACAAGAATGGATGAGTCGAATCAACACAAAATTAACCATGGGTTCCATCCAACCCATACCTCACTGATCCTGTTTATATAAAAAATCCTTCCAAAATACAGCAAGATAAGATGCATATTACAGTGAAGCTCTGGAGCAACAGGCTACAGCAGTAGTACCAGACATTAATGATGAGCATCTTACTGAATAAAGCACGATGCAGAGCAGCAACTAGCAAGTAATTAGAGGAATAAGACATTCAAAAGTGCACACACATACAATAATTCATTGAAAAATCTGCCCACTTTTACTGAGGGCATAAATGCCAAGATTTGGTATTCAACTCTGTCTAGCATGAAAGATCAAGAGAGCCAACTTTCTTTATTCAGGTATGCTTTCTTTTAATTTAAATTCAAATCAAGTTGTTTAATGATTTGGACATGCACTGTAATGTTATTGGGGGTCTTCTTTGAATAGTGAGATTTTCTCAATTATTCAAATTTTTAGTAATATACAGGCATCACTTTATAAATCAGAAAAACAATAAAACTTGAAGAAATAATTCTTAAGAAGGAAATCAATTTATTGTGTGTTATCTGAAGCCCTATAATTGATATTTTTCAAATCATTTCAGTATCACTTTGATCCCTAGAACCATGAATTTTTAGGGCAGGCAGAAATCTTGCCAGATCATCTGGTGTAGCTCCCTCTCGTTTCACAGGTGATGTTTAACTACCCAGTGTCCCTCTCCCACTGCATGGGATTCTAGTAAGACTGTCAATCATGGGGATGGCTAGAGGTGGGGGAGGAGGGATGCAGGGAGAACAAGATCCAAACTAAAGCAAACACTCAGAGTGACTTAAATAATTTATTCCTCTGGAAACAGTAATTAATCCAGAAGTGTTCACATGGGCCATTCAGACTATTTCTGTTGGGTCGAGGATTGTTCTCTTTATCTTGGCCCACAAGTCAGAGAAGATGTGGGCTTGGAACTGTCATTCAAACCTTGAGTCATAGATGTGCCTGACTCAGCACTATGGCCTTCCCAGAATAGTATTAAGCCTATCTGTCTATATTTTTTTTCTAAGGTTTGAATTTATTTTCTGTCAAGGGCATCAGAAAGAATTCTTAATAAATAACCACCCATAACTAATGCCACTTGTCCCTTTTGTTAAGATCTCCAAACAAGAGGACTCCACAATATTTCTCAAGTCTCCCATTTCAAAGATTTTAAAATCATTTCTTATGTTTAACTTAAACTTTCTGCTGTATTTTTAAATTAAAGACTTCTGTTTCTACCTGAGATAGATTAACAGGAACTGGATATACTTACTACTGAAATAATCAAGAAAAACATAAAAAATATATGCAACAAAGGTTTCCAACTCACTAGATACGAAGCAACAAAGGAGAGCCATTCCTGAGATGGCTTGATAATGAAGTGAGCCCTATGACTGACCCACATTAACACATTGAGAGGGTTTGCAGCATAACGAGGGAAAACCGATGGATTCTCTGAAGTGAGGAAATACAGCTGAGAGTCTGGGGAGACAGACAGACAGAGCCTGCAAGACAGAGCAGCAAGAAGCAGAGAGCTGTGCAGAGAATGATCTGCAGAGCTTCCTTCTCAAGTATTCAGCAGAGTACTGATCAGCAAACGTGTTTAAGGAAACTACCTGAGGCTGGAGGAAATCCACATGGAAGGATTAGAGAACAGTGTCCAAGAGGCACACAGGACTGTGAATAGTGCCTGTTCCTACCAGCCAGACTGGAAAAACACATAATCCATGTCACATTGGTAGAGCACTCAGGAAAGTCATGCTTCAGGAGTAGGAAATAAATAACCCTAGACTGAGCACTGCTCTGGACCCATCTAAAAAAATCATAAAAGCAAGACCCAAAAGGATCAAACTGTTTCAAAGTAACTGAACTCTATCCCAGAATAAAGTTCAAAGATATTTATAGGAATATAAAAATAATCAGCACCAAACAGCATAAAATTCACAATGTCTGGCATCTAATCAAAGATTATCAGATGTGCAAAGAAGCAAGAAAACATGACCCATAATGAGAATAATAATCAATGAAGAGAAACTGACACAGATGGTAGAACAATCACAGAAGGACATTAAAGAATTTATTATAACTGTGTTCTGGTATGTTCGCAAAGTAGAGACAGAGAAGGCATTTTTAAGAGACCCAAATGGAACTTCAGGGAATGAAAACTATAATGTCTAAGATAAAAAATACGCTAGATGGCATCCAACACAGATCATTTCAAAGGAAAAGATTAATATTCTTAAAGGCATTGCAACAGAAACTACTCAAAATGAAACACAGAAAATAAAAAGAATCCCTGCCCTCGATCCCCCCCCAAATGAAAGGAGCATCAGTGAGCTGCAGGACAATTATAAGCAACATAATACCTATGTGTCTGGAGCCTCCAATAGACAATAGAGAGAGGGGTGTGGACAGAAAATATATTTGGAGAAATAATGGCTGAAAATTTTCCAAATTTAATGAAAACTATAAAACCATGGATCAAAGAAGCTCAAGGAAACTCAAGCACAAGAAACATGAAGAAAACTATTCTAAGACACATCAGAATCAAATTGCTTAAAACCAGTGATAAAGAGTAAATGTTAAGCACATCCAGAAAATATTGACACATTACACACAGAGGAACAATGATAAGAATTACAGCAGATTTCTCCTTGGAAACAGTGAAAGGAGAAAGACAGTGAAACAACATCTTTAAAGTACTGAAAGAAAAACAAAACTGTAAACCAAGAGTTCTATACCCACTAAAAATATATTCCCAAACAAGGGCAAAATAAAGACATTGCAGTCCTACAACAGCTGAAAGACTTGATCGCCAGTCTAGATGCACTCCAAGAAAAGTTAAAGGAGTCCTTTGGGCAGAATGAAAATGATACCAGATGGAAATCTGAATCCACACAAAGGAATGAAGAGTACTGGGAATGGTGATAACGTGAGCAAACATGTAATCTTTTACTATTTAAATTTTATGTCACTCTTCCTTCCCCTGCTCCTTTATGACCTCTAATTTTTCATTAAAGCCCTTCATATAAATGAGATCAATCAAATTGCTTTACTCATCTCTTCTTTTAATTTAATATCCTCATACTATTGATTTTTTTTCTCACAAGACTCACTTTCTGCATCCTTAGGACTTGTGCTGTTCCTCTCTATACTCCATCTAGCTCTTACCCGCCTTCTTGGGCCATGTAGCCAAATGCCCAGAACAAGCATCATTTGTGACAATAAACCATAGTGGCTTGAATGCCACCTGCTCCACCATTAGAGGGCTTTCAGTTGCTTATGAAAATGTGCACCATTATCCTTGTCCTGGAAAGTCATGACGCATGTTAGCATAGTGAAGTTTCTGAGAAGGTCATTACTAAACCATCCTAAGCATTTACCCCAGAATTTCCCCACATCATTGACTACAGGATTCTTAGCACACAATTTGAAAATTATTAATCCCATTCAATGTCTTCATTTTAAAGGTGAGAAAACTAAAGTCCAGAGAAGTAAAGTAATTTGCCCAGGATCACACAGGATGCCAATGTCAGAACAGAGACTAATACTTAAGTCTCTGGAATAAGTCCACTATGCTTTCCCCAGCATTCACCTTGGAATTCTTAGAATTTTCCATAGGAATTTTCTATCCCTGCAGATCAACCTCATGGCCTATAGCTTGCCTTTCAAGCTCAAGTGTGTTTGCTTGGTTTCCCTAGTGTGCCTTGTACATCTCTACAGCTCTGTGAATCAGTGGATGCCTGGGCATTTGGACAGGAATCAAACCTTCAGATTGTGAGGCTCTGCAGCAAGCTCATTGTGAAAAAGCCATCAGAAAAGACAATGCTGTGCCTTCTCAGAGGTGGCAGTTCCACTTGGAATTGGCAGCCATTTCTCTGACATCACTTAGTCATATCCCTGCTCAGCTCAGAAGGCAATCCTGGCTCTGCTGGGAGTGACAGACACCATGCTGAGCAGAGCCCCACGCCCACCCCACCCGCCCGGCCCACCGTGAGCAGGGACTGAGTGAAAGGGGCAGATGCGGGGCCCAGACTATTTTGACAGGAGATTCATTTTCTTCCCCTCCTCCCCTGAAAGACTTTTTAATCTCCATATGTTTGGATGAATTAATTCTATTCTCAATGAAAAGCAAAGAGAAACAGCAAGAAATTATTCTGGGTGGGTTGGGGAGGCACCAAGGAGGAAATGCACAAAAAGAAAACCTCAGAGGTTTTCAGTATCAAAAAATGGTTAGTAATCAGACCTACTCAGCTCTAATTTGCTCATCTGTGCTGGACACTGCGATTAAGGAAGGCAAAGGCGGGGAGTTTTTTTTTTTTTTTTTTCTTTAAGTTGCCTGCTATTTAAGCTTGATGGTCAGAGAATGCATCTTAAAAAGAGTCTTAATTTTCTGGCTGGAAAAAAACAACCTAACTGACATGTTTAATTATGAACAAGAAGCTCCCTGGGAACAGATAACCTAGATAAGAAGGCGAGACAAAGAGGAAATAAATTGCTCTGCATAATGAAGGAGAATTTAGGATTTGACCAAAAGTTGCTCCCTAGTGGCTACAAGTGGAGTGAGGGACAGCAGGGGACAGTGCCCAACAGAAAGGTAGGGGGCAAGGGCAGAGGAAGGAAGCTTAGCCAGTGAGAAATTTCCTGCAGTAGAAATGACAACAAATTGGCAGTACTGTGACTCAGCCCCTTCTCTTACCCCAAAGCTCAATGGAGAGCTTAAATGAAAACAGTGCAATGAGGAGAAAACAGCTGTAGGAAAGAAGACATTGGGGTGATCAAAGGCCAGGAGATCAAACAGTGGCACATGGGTCAGGATCCCGACACTGTTTTTATTGTTATATTCAGTGGAAGATTGGGCACTGAGAGCTGGCAGTAACTTGGTCACAAAAACAAGATCTCATCTAAACCTCACATCTGGGCTATGCAGAATTATGATCCTGTTTTACAGACATGGAAACAGAACTTGAGAAAGGGTCATACATCACCTGAGATCACTCAGCCTTCGCCAGAGAATGGCAGAGCCAGGCTGCATACTCTGCTCTTACCCACTCGGATACACATGCTCTTAACCAGTCTGCTTTTGATAAAACTTGCATGTCCCCAAACTTAATTCTGGATCTCCCTGATGGCAGGAAGTGTGACTTATCTGTTCTATAACACTTGCCCAGCGCCTGACACGCAGTGGCTACTCTGTATGTATATGTTAAATTGGAACAATGAAATTCTGTGAGTTCTTTCCTGAAGAATACTCCCCAGATTGCTTGAAACTTACTTATTTTGCCTGAAGTCATATAGCAAGAATGTGATGCACTATCCTGTAATCCTAATTAAACACTTGCTGAGGACCTACTGCGTGCCAGGTAGAGCTAATCAGGCAGGCAAGTAAAGAAGTGACTACAACTGAGGCATCGGGAGCGCTAGAGGAGCAGAGAGGGCACCCAGCTGAGTGTTTGGAGGACGAGGAGGCAAGGACTAGTTTCTGGGCAGGTAACAGCTGACCCCACACAGAGGCCTGAGAGATGCCGAGTCCCAAGTCTTCAATAAAGACAAAGGTTGAAGCAAGCAGGCATAGGAGGAAACAATGGCTTCTTTCTCTCGCTAACCTGGGTCAAATTCTTTGCTTTTCCAGAAAAGAGAAAAGCGTGGACATCCTTCTCAATTGACCCCAGACCTTCCTGAGCTTGGGTCTCAGAAACTGCCCACCTTCACTCCAGCGAATATAATCAATTCAAGAGTCACCAGCTCTTGCCAGACTCTCTAGGGCTACACTGTCCCATATGGTAGGCACGAGCCTGATGTGGCTATTTAAACTTAAATTAATTGAAATTAAATAATATTAAAAACGTTTCTCAACACACTGGCCACATCTCCAGTGGGACCACATTGGCGAGTGCCCGCCTTACTGATAATGACAGCACAGATGCAGGATGTCACCATCCCTGCAGGAAGATCTACTGGACTCTGCCGCTCTGGGGCTCCTTGCCCTTCCCAGGGTGGCCTGGAGCTCTGGCCTGGAAGAAACCTCCTCCATGGTTTGAAGAGTGCTTCTGTCCCTAGGAGGTGATTCTAGTGACTTTGGACAAGTCACTTAACCCCTCAGCAAAGTGCAAAAATGCATCGGGGGTAATGACAAAGGTTCCATAATCCTACAAAGTGCCCCTCACGGCTCTTGGTCTGTGTTCTTTCCCTGTGAGATGCTAATCAGGAATCCTCCTGGCTTCTCCAGTTGTCCTTTGTCCCCAGGCTGATCTCTTCCAGATGCCGGCTTTTGGGTAGGCGTGTCACATCTCGGTGGAGACTCTACCTGCCACCCATGCCTTTCTCATCATTCCTCTTCCCAGCCTCAAGGTGCCCTCAGCACTGACCCGACTTTCATATAGGCCATTTGCTCCTCTGGGGACCCTTGGTTCACCGGCCCTCACCTTGCCTGGCAGTCATCCCTGGTGACACTGCTCCTCGTGTGTGGGGAGCTTAGTGACCATTCTTGGCCAGAACAGAAGCTGTTCCTGCCCCATGGGCTCAGTTTTCTGTCTCCCTGGGCTCTGTGGTGCCTTTCTGCTGCTTTGGAACACATTATATACAGAGCCCTGGCATTATTCCCCAACGACATCTTTAGACCAACATCAAAATGGATGTCTGTTGAAAAGAGTGCTGTGTTTTCTCCATCCAGCCTCCTTAAGAAGGAGACTTTCCACACAGTTGTCAAAAATAATGGTGTCTGCGGACAGGGTCCCTTTGATATGGGTGCTGGGCATCGTGTTGAGTGCCTTGTCACGACCGCTCACAACCACACTGCAAGCTAAGTAGTGTTGATTGCCTACTTTCTGAGGAGGAAACTGAGGCTCACGTAAGTTAAGGATTTCAGATAAGAAATGGCCAACCTAGAATTAGAGGTACCTGACTTTGACCTTTTTGTTGGTCTGGACTCTTTTTACTGTTAATATACCTGAGAAGGGCTTAATGTGTCATACCTTCAGGGGAATTTGCTTTCTTTTTCAGAAAGTACTGGAAATGAGTCTTGAAGACTTTCTGATGTGGGTTTTTAGATACCTTGATAGGCAGTGGGAGTCACAATTTGGGCAGCAATCTGCTTGGTACGGCTCAGCCAACCTCCCACTGGCCTTGCGTGGCCACCACAAAGCCCCAGCTTCCCACATCTCTTCTTTCGGTCAAACTGAAAGTCCTGAGTGGGAGCAGAGAGATGATGTCACATAGTGCCCCCAAGGGTAGGAATGCCCTGTCAATTCTTTTCCATCCAGGGTGAGATCCCGAAGTCAGAGCAAAATGCTAGGCAATGAGAGGTAAGCAAGACGGAGAAATCAATAAAGGAGTCAGTCATTCTTCAACAACAGCAAAAAATTCTTTGCACACAGACTGTGAATGATCAAGCTTCCTGGCTCCAGGAAATTGATTCTGGGTGGAAATCTTGGTTGAGGTGGATTCTTTCAGTTTCCATAAGAATCTTTTGCTGATAACAAATGCCCTGAGTGTCTGGAGTAAATAGAGAACCATAGTAATTCTTTGCACAAACGCAAAGTGAATCATCTGGAATCAGAAATAAATGCAGCATGAGTACCAAAAAACAAAAAGCCAGGGACATAAGGAAGACTCTTAACAAGAAACATTGATGTGCCCTTGAGTGTGGAAGGACACCCTGGGAAGTCCAGGGCTCTTATCTCTGCCATCCTGCCTGGGTGTGTGTTGGGCTGGTGACATTAGATCATTTCAGCCTCCTGGTCAGCTGCCATCCTGATGTAAAGGAAGGAACTAGCACTTATTACACTTGGACTACAAAACTTTTGCATACTATACTTCATCCAAACTTCACGACAGCCACATGTATGAGACTGGCCATTATTTCTTCACAGCTAAGTGTCACAGCCTGGATTCTAATCCAGATTTAATGTATTCCTAAGCCCGTGTTTTCCCACCCATACCATGATGAATGGGGTGTCTTTGCTAGGACCTAGGGACCAGCTTTCTAATTTCAGCTCTACCACTAAGTACTAGTGTGAGCTTGCGCACATCCCTTCCCCTCCCAGAACCTCTGTTTATTCATTTGTAAAAAAAGATATTGGTTTCAATCTTGTCTACAAACACTTTCTTCTAACAGTCTGTGGTTTTATTATCCTAAGTGGTCACTGTTTGTCTCATAAATAAGACACCTGTTTTCTTCATCCAGCTTTTCCCTTCACAGTAAGTGTCCATCAAGATTTCCACTAAAGAAAATATTATATACAAATTGCAATTGCTGGAGAAAATTGAGGATTTCCTCTCAAATTCCAGCCATACTTGTAAATGTTTTGCACGTGTATTAGTATCTGAGTGTCTACTTGTTTTTTTTCAAAATTGAATAGATGCTGAATATTTATAAAATATGGGTAAAGTATAAAAAATTGCAATAAAATTACATCCACAAACCCACTACCCAATTTCAAAGAACATGACTTTCAACAGGTCCTATCCTATCGCATCCTCTGAGACATGACCACTAATCTAATTTGGTATTAATCATTCACTAGCTTTTTTTCATATTTTACCATGTTTTAATCCCTTAAAAACATATTAACTTTATATGTTATTGAACTTTATATAAATGAACTAACATCATATATATTCTTCTGCAAATATATATATAGCTTAACAGTATTTCCCTGAGAGTCATCTGTGTTGTTGCCCATAGCTGTTTTACCATTTTACATGCTTAATAGGATCCTACTGGTTGATTACACCTCAGTGTCTTTATCCATTCTTCTATTTACTCCAGACACACATTCACATTCAAGTGACTTCCTTGTTTTCTGCTTTTATGAGCCATATGGCAGTGAACATCTTAAACATGTCGCCTGGTGCACATGTGCAGGGATATTTCTGGGGTATATATCTAAGGAGTGGAGATGCTGGGTCTTAGCAGGGCACTCTCAAATTTACTAGGCAATGCCATCTATTTCCAAAGTGGTTACCCTCCACTGGGAGTAAAGGAGAGTTCATGTTTTTCCACCTATTTCTCAGTAATAAAAAATTTTACCAATGTTATGAGTTATAAATGGTAACATTATTGCTTTATTTTGCATTTCCCTGATTATGAATAGGTCAGATTTTTCAAAATGGTTATGAACCAGTTGGTTTATTTTTCTGCAAAATGTCCATGTCTTTGGCCAGTTTTTCTAATGGGTTCTTTGCATTTTTCTTACTGTAGTCCTCCATTCTGGACTCTCATCTTTTGTCATGTATACAAGTTGCAAATATCTTCTATACATCATGGCTTACTTCACTCTCTTTATGATGTCTTTTAGTGAACAGAAATTATTAACCATAACATAATGAATTTATTGATCTTTACAAGTAGTGATTTTTGGACTTAGGAAGTCCTTCTTTGAGGAAATCATTTTCGAGAAGGTAAAGATATCCTCCTATATTATCTTCTAAGTTTTATAGTATTCTCTCTTACGTTTAGGTCTTTAATTTGTCTGGAATTTTATTTTTGTGTATGATGTGAAGTAGGGATTCGGGATCATTGTTTACCATATGGATAACCAATTGTCACGACCTCATTTGTTAAAGGTATGCAAGTTTGCGCCTAAGTTATCTATTCTGCTCTATTAGTCATTTTTTAAATATTCCTGTGCCAATACTTCTATATCTGTTCTAATAAATCTTGCTACCTTGTAGGAAAAATGTCCCTTTCCCATATTCTTCTTATTTTGATTATTTTTCACCCATAAAAATTTTACATTCATTTGCTCAAGCTCCATAAAAAGTCTTAATGGGATTTTGATTAAAACTTCAGATAAATTTGAGAACTGCTATTTTTACATCTTATATTAACTTTATCACCAGGTTCTGGTTTACATTTTTATTCATCAATGTAATAGACCTGCAATTTCCCTTTACTGCATTGACCCAACTCTGCTCTTAATACTAATGGTGCAGCCACCTGAAAAACTGAGTTCTCTTATTCTTTGGATGTTTAAGATTAGAATAATCAGTATCTTGAATGTTTAGTACAAAAAGCTTATAAAACTGTTCGGATATGCTGTTTCCTTAGAAGGAAGATGTTTTTCAAATTGTTAATTCAGTTTCTTTGCTGGGAATGTCTGTTCTTTCTATTTCTTACTGAATCAGTTCTGTTAAGTTGTATTGTTCGAGGAATTTAGCCTTTCATCTATGTCCAAATTTATTGACAAAGTTGTTTGTAATAGCCCTACTCTGTTTACTCTCTGCAGCTTCTGTAATTTGCCATTCCAAAGTTTTTATGTGTTCTCTCTTTTCTCCTGATTATGGTTTCAAATAACCAATTTTGACTTTATTGATCTATTTTTCTATTTCATCAATTTCTGCTCATTATTTCCTTAAACTTTGGGGAAGGTACATGCTATTCTTCTGTTACTTATTTTCTTGAAATAGATACTTGAGCTCATTAGTTTTTAGCTTACTGTATGCATTTTAGACTAAAAAGGAAAATAAAGTATATCTCTAGACCTGCTTTAACTATACTCCACAAGCTATTTTTCCAGCACATCATTGTTCTATTTTTTTCTCAAATTTTCATCATAAATTCTTGACTCATGGATTACTAAAAACCATGTTTCATTTTTTATTGATTTCTACCTTAAGGGTTTTCAATCCTTAAGGGTTTTTTTTTTTTAATTGCTACTTGGCCCCACGTATGGTCAATTTTTTCATTCAACAAATATTGAGGCCCCATATGTGCCAAAGTACTGTTCTAGGTGCTTAGGTTACGTCATTGAATAAAATAGACCAAAAAAGGTCATGCTTTCCTGGAGTTCATGTTCTTTCGCCAATTCTTGGAATGTCCCATGTATGTGAACAGAATGTATATTCTCGTTGGGTGCAGTCCTGTATATGTCAAGATTGCTTAATTCTCAAATCATGCATTTTTTTACTCATTTTTTTATCTGCTCAGTAGGTCGATTTCTAAGAGAGACATGTAAAATTTCCTGCTGTGGTTGTGGATTTGTCTATTTCACCTATTTCTAATTAACATCCTGGAAGGCATATCTTTTTGAAAGACAAGAAAGCTGACGCTCAAATCAGGAAACATGCCCTGTTTCATCATGTCTGTAAAGGACGAATCCTAGATTCTGACTTAGTTGTCTATATTATGACAATATTAACTGTACAACTGCTGTCATCTGTGCTGCCTAATATCCTCACCTAATAATAGCACACCAATTTCTTCCCATCCTCTGGAAAATCCCTTCTCAAATTATCAGAGTCCCTGCTCCCTGGTCAACAGCAGATGTGCCCAGGGCTGCCCATCATAGTATCCTGAGCCACACAACCGAAACCAGGTTAATGAGAGTCCCTCCCCTGGAGACGGATATATTTGCATTTGCTCTTTTGCTTTCCAATAAGTTTATATGGTTACTAGCTATGTCTGAATGTGTTAGGGTACTTGGCTAGCATATGTTATGAGGTTAATTTTTGTTTAGTTGTTTGTCAAGGACATTTTTCTCCTATCTGTGATATTAATCACATCTGACAATGTCCTGAGTCTCATTATGTCTTCTCTTCAGCTGGACTACATAAACTTCCACTTCCTTTAGTTTTTAAAATAATTTTTAGGGCCGATTGCAATGTACTGCATTGTTATATAAAGTATGGTTTACTGCAAAAAATTTTTAAGGAGTACCACTTGCCAGGAACTGTGCTAGGAGGCATTGTGGATTCAGAATTGAGTAAGACGTATGTCCCATCTGTAAGGACACAGGATAGTAGGGGAAAGGCATGTTAATAAATGCGTGCAATGTGAGGGTTATGCGAGCAAGGGCACTGGGGGCAGTTCACTCAGCCAAAGGGTAGGCGGTCAGGGAGGGCTTCATGAGGAGATGACATTTGAGTGGCACCTTGAGGTAGATACTGATCAAGAAAAGCACGTTCCGGGAAAAAGAAAAAAGCTTCTGCAAAGAGAAGAAACCTGATTCTCCACATATATTAAATTGTCAAAGTGATTTTTAAAGTAATTTCCTTTTATTCTTTTCTTTGTGCTGCTCTATGCCCATTTTGCACTGACATTCTCATCAGGGTTTATGTGGGGCCCCTGCACTGCCACTCCCCCTGCCATGGGCAAATACCCGTAACTGAACACAGAATTCTTTCCTGAGTCTTCTCAACACTAGGTCTCATGATTAATAGAATGGAGAAATTAATAATTAATCGTTATTAATAAAAGAGTATGTACATGACAGACACTTGCTTACCACTCTCATTCAGACTGGCCAGAGACTTGGAAAGGGTGGACATGCAGAGGTGAAGCAGGGAGGGCAGGCTCTACAGTGTCAGATCTAAGGCAGTAGAGTCACATGGGGGTTATTTTAAAATTCCAAATCTCAGGCCACACCTCTCTGGGGGTGGGACACAGGCTTCAGTATCTTTCAAAGGCCCCCCATGTAATTCCAATGTGCAGATGAATTTGATGATGACTGCTAGAGGTGTCTTTCTTAGAAAAAGCCACATTCATTAATCATGGAGGGCTGGAGGGATTGCCGAATTGTTCTCAATGGGAAGAGGATTTCCTGTATGTAGCAAGAGGGAGGCCTCCGAATCTGAAGTCTGGTCACCAAGGGGATGATGCCAAGAGTCAGGACCTGAGGGGCCTGGCTGAAGAGCAGGATGTCATCACCAGGGGACAGAAGCAGAGATGTGAGCTGCACCTATGAAGCTGAGCTTCAGCTCACCTGCACGCATCTTTTTTTAAATCAGTTTTCATGGCATGATGCCAAATCTACTTATTAACAGAAATGGTCATTTCTTATTTTCATTTCTATTTTTTCAGAAATGGGTAAGAACTACAGCTGTCAGAGAAATCAGCGTAACAACTGAATGAGATAAATTTCGCTAAATTCACCTTTTTACTCCAAGAGAATAAATTTGCATACAACAAAAAAACCACAAAATCAAACACCAAGGTACTTAAAAATCAATGAAATGACATTACGCTGCATTAAAAAGACCTTTCCTGTGAAACTGAACACTAGGTAGTACTACCATTTATTTGAAAGTCATTTTGACAACACTGTGCATCTTTAAAGTAATTAGAGTTCTAAGTTAGAGACAACTGAGTACAGAAAACATTGCTTTGAGGGAGAAGCCCGTATCAATGCTGTCTTAATCTCTTTGCAAAAAAGGAAAAGTCTGATCTCCTAATTATGCTATGATGACTCAAAATCTTAAGAGAGAAAGTCTTCAACTGTTACATTCATTCAGAATTTAAAAATCTCTCTCATGGGAGGAAATGTAAAAAGCAAGACTTTCCAAAACCTTTTTGTACTTTAATATCCTTTCAACTTCAAATGTAAAAATGTGTTTGTCCTGATACAATGCTGTGAAATAAAGACCAATTCGGGAGTGTGATGAAGTTTAAAAGTAGCTCCTTTTTCTGCATCCAGAACAATTTTACTGATTTAAATTAGAAACTTCTATTTGGGGGCAGGAGAAAGGGGAGGCAGAAGAGAGAAGCAGGCAGTCTGTGACCCAGTGCTGACTCCTGCCTGCCCTCTAATAGAGGGAGAAGATTGAGGACTTCTGGGGCCAAAACAAAAGTAATACAGTGGAAAATGAATTTTTAAAATTCCCACACATCACTGAATTTATTCATTTTCTTCTAGACAAAGTAATGTTACAAAAGTAAGTTCTATTTTAAATGATTTTCACTTCTTTTCTATGTCTGAACTGAAAAAAAAAAAGTTCAGTTTACAGCTTCAAAATATTTACAGGATTCCTAAATCACATCAGTGTTCTAGTTAAAAATTACCCTATCTGGGTTATTTATCCAAGGGAAAAGAAGTCATTTTGTAACAGAGTAGTCGCTCTCCCCGGCCAACCAATAGATATGGAGGCGTAAAATTTAGATTTGGGAATATGTAACAGGAAATGCCCTGAAAGAAAAAAAATAGCAAAAATATTTTCTCTTTGAAACTTCCCCCACTCTTTGAGAACTGAAACCTGCATCCCTGCCTCAGGCCAGTGGTAGGGAGGAGCCAGGTGGTATCAGCCCCCTGGGTGGGTGGGTGGCTGGCTGAGTTCACAGGCTTTGTCTTTGGCAGAGATGGGACCATTAGAACAGTGAACCACAATAGCTTAGAACTGAGGTGCCCTCCCTTTAAAAGCTCTGCATTTCTGCCTATGATGGGGGAAAAACTGGATTTTGGGACAACAGTCTACCTTTTTCCTCCTTTGCTGGCAAAGTAATAAATCTCTTTCCTTCTCTTCAACTACTTCTGATTCGGCCTCGTGGACAAGTGCTGAGCTTTCGGTAACAATTTTATCAAAAAACGCCTGCACTCAAGGGTTTACTGCAGCACAATTCACAATTGCAAAGATGTGGAATCAACCCAAGTGCCTATCAATTCATGAGTGGATTAACAAAATGTGGTATAGTACACCATGTAGTACTATAAAAGCCACAAAAAAAGATGGAAGTATTACCTTTTGCAACAATCTGGATGGATCTGGAGACCATTTTCCTAAGTATTGCAAGAATGGAAAAACAAACACATGCAGTCACTGTTAAATTGGAATGAACCAGTGTGCGCTCAAGTGCACAGAGGGAAGTAAAACTCAGTGGAAAGCAACCAGAGGTGGGCAGGGGGAGGGGACTAAACCAATTTAACGGGTACTACGAACACTATTTGGGTGATGGGCACACCTATAGCCAAGGCTCAAACATTACAAAAATGACCCATGTACCTAAAACATTTGTACCCCCTTAATATTTTGAAATAAAAAATTACCCTATCTATTCTTTGCTCCTTGCAAGTTTTATTGATAATGCCCCCGCTAAGAGACAAGGAAGGAGCTTCATAAAATTCTGCTCCTGGCAGAGGGACCATTTAACAGGCTCTGGTGGGATGTGCTGTCAGGAATGGAGTGCCCCCTGCAGGCCAGCCTTCCAGCCAGTCTGTCCTCGCCCATTAGAGCACAGGTTCTCAGGTATGATCCCTGCACTGACAGCACCAGCACTACCTGAGAACTGGCAAGAAATGCAGATTCTGCAGCTCCGCCTTCGGCCAACTGAATCAGAAACTTGTGCTGGGGCCCAGCAATCTATAGACATTCCAGGGGATTCTGATGCCTGCTGATTTTGAGAACCAACGTGTTAGAACACCTCATTCCCCAAAGACATCAGAAAGAGTGTGTCACTGTGTTAAGAAACTAATTACACAGGAATGAACACAGCTAAACTGCCTTTCCTCCACAGAGGCAGAATAATAAAACTGATGTTTGTATATCAAGTAAAAACATGGGGCTACAATTTAGAATATATTAAGACACCAAATTGTTTGTGGTTTAACGTATGAAAAAAGGCTTTCAGCAACTCTGTAATTATCCCCCATATATAGCTTTAAGGAATTATTGCGTCCCTTGAAGGAAAGGATAAAGTAATGTGACTCTACCATAAATAAAAACACTTTCCACATTTTTCATCATCTTTTTTATTTAACATATATAGTACATGTAAACAACTGGCATAAAATTCATAAAAATACAATACTCCTATGCAATATCACTTTATTCCTGATACATCCTTTCATTTTCTCTTTAATATCACTCGCTTATTTTAACTCTATACTTTTTCTGTCAAGCATTTTTAGAGGCTTATCTTTTTAGAGAAATACTGCCCAACTTTTTTTTTAAATGTCACAGCAATAGCTACTTCTGTCACCTCTCCTTGTCCATCTTTACTTTCCTCACACTAAAGCAAAAATATTTTTGAATGCTAAAAATATGTAAAATACTGAGCTTTAATACTGTTTTGTCATGTATATGGAACCTATTACTCTACATTGCCATAAGTGCTATTTAAGCTCTACAGCACCGGCTGCTACTGTGGTCAAAGCTGAGTGTGCAGTGTACCTTCAAGGCCTCTGTTCTAAACTGACTCACCTAAAATATAATCATAGCTTGCTGGTGGAGTTACATTAACAAATACTGTTACAAAATGATTCTTCTGGAAAAAGCGAATTCAGACTACTTTTAATGTTTCCCAGCGCATGAAACAGTTTTAACAGTATTTTAATGTTTTTTCCTATACAGACTTTCCAATCATTACATGAGAACTTACTTGAAAGGGAATTATTGGAGGGGGAGAAAAATAGAGAATAACTTTAAACTTATGACTTAAAAAGACTGTAACTGCTGGATGTACAAAATCAGTCATACTTCAGCGAGAAGCAATCGCAGAGAAGGCCAAGCACACCTCCCTCTTCCCGCCCACGTCCACTCTCACGCTTCTCGGCCTCAAGTGCCCTCTTCCCACTCTTCTGGATTGCTGCATCGCTGCTCAAACGTTACTCCTAATCCACAAATCCCCAGCTGCTTCCCTATTTTTTAAAACTGTCAAAAACCTAAGATAAAACAGTCAACCAGCAAATGAGAAGGAGTGACCACAAATCTGAAGAACACTGACAGACTCAGTCTCCTGGGCTGCCTCCAGAGAAGCAGACTCCCAGGGTGGCTCCGGGCTCTGGGGCAGGGTGGGGGATGATGCCCTCGCCGAGGGCACAGTCCTCAGCCGGATGTGCTGTCTGTGCAGCTGACTAACATAAGCAAGCTAGTGCTCCCCCAGACATGTCCTTTGGCTCTGGTAAGAAGGCAGAAAGAAAACAGCTCTTCAGTGGCTCCCAGGAGTGAGCACCGGAAACCATCCCTGAGGACTCAGGTCTCAAGGACAATCCACAGTGAGGTTAATCTGCCTGTGGTTAATAAAGAGAACACTGTATAATTAAATGTGTAGTTAGCCATAGCCATGGTTTGCTTAGTATTTAA
Organism: Lepilemur ruficaudatus; assembly: GCA_963574885.1. Classification (NCBI taxonomy): domain Eukaryota; kingdom Metazoa; phylum Chordata; class Mammalia; order Primates; family Lepilemuridae; genus Lepilemur; species Lepilemur ruficaudatus. The sequence goes on along the minus strand of CAUYRT010043188.1, from coordinate 115,957 downwards.
AACCTTAAAACCATTTCTCAGAACTATGAGGATTCACTGTTTTGAAGAATCTCATTTCACGCAAATTAACCTCTAAAAAACAAGAAGCATATAAGAAATTCAAAGTAGGTTTGGAAATTTTTCAAAATAAAAATAAATAGGAAGGAAAAAGTAAAGAGGAAGACTGAATATACTCATTTCTCATACAGAAATGATAGTTTTTAGAACCAAAATTATAACATAAGGCTTAAGGCTTTGTCTTATTAAAGACAGGCAATCTTAAAAATAAAATACAAAAGCTCCATCTGTTTATCACTATTCATTTACTTTTTTGACAGAAAAATTAGTCATGGTTTATTGTATCTTAATAGTAAAAGGAAAATTACCATATACTACATACAGTCTACTGTTCCACTATAAATTATGTCTGCTCAAATATACATTAGCTTCTAGATGCATTATATTTGGGCTTGTTCAAAATAGTTTTCTTCAAACTACAATTAAACATGAAAAATTTTTAAAGTACTTTAAAGGTATTAAAATATAAACATTTGAATAATGCTAAAAATGAGAAAAATACACAGTTAACATTAATTTTTTTTAAATCAAGAATAAGTACTTGATAAGCAACTAAATGAGTAAACAGCACTCATCTGACAAACAATGTGGGGAAAAGGCAGGTGCGAGGGAAAGAAAGACATTATAATGCCACATGGTCGGACGGCAAAGGAATTTGGCCCTTACTACTAGGTCCAAGAGTTTGGATTAATAATGGCCAAGAAAGTCTTCATTAACAAGAGCAACAGAGAACAAAAAGAACACCAGGAAGTGAAATAAACAGATAATTCCACATAGCAAATACCCATGGTCTGCCCCATCTACTATGACTCAAGTTGATGACAGAGGCTGACATAACTGAAGATCTCATAATAATCACTGAAATGACCAAAAGACAAGAGCAAGAGGCAGAAAAAAAGAACCAAGGGGCATTAATAGTCTCTAAACTATAAAATCAGCTCCTACATAGTTCAGAATTGACCTATGTTTTCATATCATCGTTGTCATGACCCATCATATTTTTTCGTACTGGTAGGTTTGCCCACTTTAGCACAAATATTCAAGTCAAGTACAAGCATATACTCATTTGCATAGCAAATTTTAAGGGGGGTGCACTAAAACAGCAACCAAATGATAAAAGTATAAGTCATTTTTACAATTAGAATAACATTCAAATTGACCAAATAAAACATTTGCTATTTGAAAACAGTTCCTACAAAAGTTTTTGGGATTTGAATTAAAAACAACACATGACTTATTAGCAAAACATTAAAACAATTACTGATGTAGTTCTCTGTAGGCAGCAGTTCAAGTAGCAGTCATTCTTTCACAACTTCTAGGACTTTGTAAACACTATTCTGGAATACAGTGGTGAAGTGAGGCTTGGACTCCTTCACCAAGAGGTTACATAGGGGAGTTTTCCCAGCATTAGCAGGGTCTTCCACATCCCAAATTTCAGGCATACTGCAACCAGGCCTAGAAAAATTAAAGTACACATTAAAAATCAATGCATATTATATAACGGCAGATAAAACAGAACACTTTTATCTTTCTGATCTCATTTCTTTTTTCTGTGTAAACTGACTTAATTTAACAAAACAACCTTATTGTGGTTGTTTATGTCCTAGTAAGCTGCCCTGACTCACTGTAGGGCAAAGTGAATGCAGCAAAGGTGACTACAAACACAGAAACAGACCTGCAGAATACATGCACTCAGGGGTTTGGGTGAAGGGAGACCTCGGTTACATTCTGCCTCAGCTACTTACCAGGCATGCAGTGTTGGGTAGTTAGCTTTACTCAGTCTCAGTTTCCACATTTGTGAAATGGGGAAGTACATACCCATGGCATAGGTTTGTTGTGAGGATTAAGAAAGATCAGGTATGCACACTATGCCCAGCACACAGAAAAAGGTATAATATTGATTTTTAAAATTATAACTAGCAAATATGCTTAGTTCACAGGAAAGCTGCATTCACTGTTACAGATGCTGTGGCTTACAGTGGAGCTACATCTCAATAAAGTCATCATCGTAAACTGAAAATATTGTAAGTTGAAAATGCATTTAATATGCCTCAATTACTGAATACCACAGCTTAGCCCAGCTTACCTTAAATATGCTAGGAACACTTATATTAGCCTACAGTTAGGCAAAGTCATCTAATACAAAGCCTATTATATAACAAAATGTTGAATATCTATCTCATGTGATTTACTGAATACTATACAGAAAGTGAAAAACAGAATGGCACTTGACATATGGTTTCTACTGAATGCATATCGCTTTCACACCATCGTAAAGTCGAAAAATTATTAAGTTCAAACATCCTAAGTTGCACTTTCAGCATTCTAGAATAAGTCAATTTAAAGAAAATCTGGTAGCGTTAAGTGTACACGCTAGCTAAATGCATAATTAAATCTTAAAAGCAGCATATATTTATAAAAAATGGTATCAGCAAAATCAGTATCAATGTGACATGTGCCTAAATAAGGCCTTCAAAATAACTGTAACATTTATTTTAAATCAAAAACAGTTTTATAGATACAACTGTTGGATTTTGCTAGAGTTCATACTTTCTTATTTGACTTTTCAGAAATTTTTTTAAAAACAGAAAAACATATGGAAAAATTATAGAGAATTGACAAATCCTTATGTTTTGTCATAGTTGCTTCACTATTTTTTTTTTTTAATAAGAGAGAAAAACCAGAATTGGGATCTTCTCTGTTGCCTTGGCTTTCACTCTCCAATTCAGTAATGCCAGCTTGAAGAACCTGTAGGTTCCTAGAACATTTTCAGCAAGTCCCTTTTATCCTTAGTGGCAGTCCCACCCACCCACTCCCCACCATGTGACAAGCACGGTGGCAGGAATGTACATTACTTCCCTTTTTAAACAAAATCTTTAATTTAAAAGTAATCAGTCACTATAAAAGTTTCAAAATACAGATCTAAACAAAGTAAAAAAAAAAATGAAAATCACTATCATCTCCAAGGCCCTTTCTCAGAGGTGATTTCTATAAACAATACAGCACATACCCTGCTAGACTTGTTTTATGCATGTTCAGACACATACACTCACAAATATAGACATGGACATGGATGCTCTCGGGTTATTTTTATAAAAATTGGGATTATTCTGAGACTCTTAATAAAACTTGGCCATTTTTCCATCTCAGTACATAAAGACCTACTTTATTCTTTTTAATAGCTGCTAGTAGTCATGTATTATTTAATCAAGTCTTCACAGATGAATATTTTGTTTCCCATTTTGCCATTATAAAACAATGTTGCTATAAACATTTCTGTGCCTATCTCACTTCTGCAAGCTGTCCTTCCCTCTGTCAAAGGACTACCAATTTTTCACTCTGCCTCCGTCCAATTATCTCCTAGAAAGGTTTTGCCAATGATTATTCCCATGAAGAGGGTTCAGGCGCACACTTCTTGCACACCCTTCTACGGACATTCCACCCATGATAACATAGGCTTGGGATTTCTACCTTTTAATTTTCTCCCATGTATCAAGGCTGAACTGTTACAACACCAAGGGCCTGGGGTAGTGGAGAATGAGACACAGGAGGTAGAAGACTACCGAGAGTTTTCCTAAATTCAGTAGCTTTTAGCAAAGAGAAAGGCAAAGAGCTGCCTTTGTGAGCTCTGTCTGCCTGGTCCAATACCCCTTAGTCCTCATCTGAGTTTCCAAAGGTCTCTCCTTTGGAAAGAGACAGCTACATCTTCAAATAGCATTAGTGAAAATCTGAATGATTTTCTTCTGAATACATGTATTTTAATTTTATGTCAACTCTATTATTAGAATTAACAAAGGAAAGCAGAGAACTAAGAATGAAAGAGTAATTAAAAACTTATCTACAACTTGCATTCAAGTATATTTAGTGCTTGTATTTGAACACAAAGTGTCAAGTATTTAAAGAATAATCAAGCCATACAATTAGGCCACTTGTAAATGAGATCATATAAATACAGTGCTCACCAATATGCCAGGCACAGATTAAGCACTAGATAAATATTGGTCCCTCTTCCCCTTCCTCTCCTTAGTTCCCCATTTGCTTCCCCTGGTTTGACATATTTTTATGTTCTAGTAACCTACAGGTATTTCAAGCTGGCATTACTGAATCGGAGAGTGAAAGCCAAGGCAACAGAGTAGATCCCAATTCTGGTAGAAAGCTCTCTGTCAAGAAACTCAGTTTTTCCTACTATAAATGTAAACACTGGATAAATATTACTCCTTCTTCCTTTCCTCTCCTATCCGAGCTCCCTATTTGCTTCCTTGTCAGAACAGAAAGCACAGCTTTTGTTTTGCGTCAAGACTGAAGCAGAACGGACCTGTCCAAGGTTTCCTAACAGCTGCTGTCAGTCTGGCTTAAATCTTAGGGTAGATGGAGAGTGTTGTTCTAACTAATGAGCAAGGAAAACAGATGAGAAAGAGTCACTTTCTTAGCTTTCTCCCTCTTAACTCCCGCTGCAACAGACAAAACAACGGCAAGCCAAGGCCCAGATGGGGAAATAGAGCACACACCTGCTCCCGACCCTAACTCTCAGTCTGAGTGCCTGCAAGTGAGCTCTAAATGGAAGTGATCTGAAGTCGGTTAAATGGTCACTGGTTTTATTTACTGTGCAAGATTTATTGCCACATACTTCTAAATTTGCCTTTATATCCCATCTTGAGTATATATATAACAGTGTTCTATGAGACCATGAGACCACTATAGTCATGCAAATGCAAGGAGCTCTACCAATAATGTACAATACAAAGCCTCTGCAATTTTCATCTTCAAAACACTATGCAAACACCTAGGAAAAAAAATGAAGAATCTTGAATCAAGGTCCATTGTTAACTTTGACAAAAAAAGGTTATTAAAATTATTTTTATATTCCAGTAACCTACAGGTGTTTCTGTGAGGTCTGGAGCCAAGAGAGAGACACACGAAGCCTCATGTGTAGCAAAATGCGTTTATTTTGAGTCATCTGGGAGCAGATGGGTGGAGGCGAAAAAGCATCCACAGGAGAAAAGGGGAGAGCCTTGGGTTTTATAGAGGGTTTCTCCAGGGAAGTAAGTAAGTGGGCCAAAATAGCTGCTTGTAATAAATTATTTTTCAAACAACCAGCTCTTAGGACCCGGGCCCCAGTCGCATCTATCCTTCAGCTCTGGTGTCCTTATCAGGAGAGAGAGGGAGGGAAAGACTTCATCCCTATGGCAGGGTGGGCAAGGAATGCTGGCTGTAGCTGTCAGATTTACAACATCTGAACTCTCCAGACTCATGCAGCTATTGTTTTACAAGCCTATGTTTTGTATTAACCATTCTGTTCTATATGTACTTTTTGGGTTTCCACCTGGAACAAACCTAACATTCCACCCTTTTTATTATATACATATAAGAAAAGGAAGGGTAAGGTATGGGAAAAATTAAAACAATTGGGAAGGAGCGTCACTGTCTTTCTGACTGCTTTTTTCTGTTCCTGGAGATTTGGTCATCTTTGAAATGCAGTCAGACCTATTGCAAGGGATGTGATCTTTGCCCCTGAGATATGGTTTTGGGCAGGAAACAAAGGCCTGTTTACCCTGCTGCAGTCTGTCTTGGAGCTTTTCAGGAACACCTTGAGGCTGTAAAACAATTTCTAAAAGCTGTGAGCTAGGGAAATATAAAGAGAAAAGATTTACATTTCTTTCCTGGGCTCTTTTAGATGTTTGTGAAAACAGAGTCCCAGCAGGTTGCCTGCTAGTTTGGGAGAGAGATAGCAAAGAGTAGGGAGAGTTCAGAATTAATCCTTAGCTGGTATTAGAAAATTGGGAGATTCAAGACTGCCCTAACAGGGCCGGGGACCTAAGAGCAAAGCCCAAGGAAATAAAGAGAGTCCCAACTCTGGCAGAAAGCTCTGCCAAGAAACTGCATTTTTACTGCAAATGTCAGCCCATCATTCATTTACTATAATGTCCTCATAAAATTTTTATGAGAAATGTCTGTAATTTTTTGTCCTAAATTTATATAACAAAGTTCAAAGTGAGTATGTAAATTTCATATATATTCATATGTTCACAAATACATAAAGCATTTTCTAAATTATTAGAACAATAACATTTTCTATAAATCCTGATTGAATTCAAGTCACTTGGCACATATTCATATGAAAAATTTTAGTTCCTTTGTGGGCAATGCTGTGTAGATACTATGTCACAGAACTATTTTCAGTCCTGAGTCAGTGTTTTACAATTTTGTCTTAACACCCTTGTGTACCATTGAAATATATGGTGGACGCGTATGAGTAAGCCACAGATACAGCAATCTTCTGAAGGTTTCTGTTTAGTTAAGCAGTAGAGAGAATTTTAAAAATAATAGTATTCTATAAAATACCCTTGATTTCTGGAACTGCCCATGTGCTGTGCTGCTCATGGAGGGAATGCTTTGGTACTTTAATAGTAGGCTACTCTCATTTGCTGTCTGGTCACCTAGGTACAGCATTTCTAGATAGTTAACTTTAGATTCACAGTTGCTTTCAAGATCTTACTAACACAGCTATACTCTGTTTAGTGAATTTCTCTGTGGAAATAGAAATTTCTAAAACTATAAATCTAAGAGAATGTGGGTCACAGTAAAGTTAATTATTTTCCCATTCAAACAAGATGCGAAATGCCAAGAAAGAAAAGTTTCATTCTAAGTCAATGATGATAGGGCGCCCCATCCACCCACAGGACATGGTGTGGCGCAGAGATGTGGGATGGACAATGCGTGCTGGGCTTCACTACAATGAGACTCCCCATTATTTGGTTTCAGACTTTTTAAATAAAACACACTCAACTTTAAATAAAAATTTTTTAGACATCACAGGCAAATATGGACAATTTCGGAGATTATCAATCAGTGTCAATATCATCTCTTTAGTGGCATACACATGCAAATCATTAGAAAACAAACATACTTGTAACAAGACAAGAAAAAAACTCCAAATAATTACCTAAAAAGTTTTTTCTACTCATACTTTGCAAAACGTTGTGTGTGTGTGTGTGTGTGTGTGTGTGTGTATCTCTAACTCACACATACCATCAGCAAAGTACTTGCCACGAGCCTGGATTAACTTTTCATGTCTTATGATTATAAAATATAAACCATGCTGAATACTCACTTGGATCTTCTTATACACCATGACTCTTCCAGAATGTAATAATTCACTTTTAACTTTATCAATTCTTGCTTCACTTCTTCAGCTGCTTTTCGACTATACATTGAGTATACTATTTTTGTTCTGGCTCTTCAAAGAAAAATAATTGGGCAGAAAATTTTCAAGATTAAAAGGATATAATCGACATATTTGGAAGAAAGCACTGAATAGGACTAGAAGAAAGACTATATGGAAGAATCAGGTCAAGAGAAAATTCCTCACAGCAGTTCCTGCTAAGGGGCATTTGTGAGGTCAAAAGCAGAAGGCAGAAGTAGTGTAAGAGCCCTGGGAGAAGAGGAAGAGTGTCAATGCATCCATAGATTTCCAAACTTAGTCTTGTTTTTGTTTGTTCGTTTATTTTTGTTTTTGAATTCTTCACCACTCTATCAGAGTCAGGTCCCAGTGTGTGTGTGTGTGTGTGTGAACAGCGATGAACTACCATGAACACAACTACAGGACGACTCTGAAGTCGCAACCATCCCAACTTTGACAACAATAATTCACATTAAATAGTCCTCTGCTTTATTTCTATTATAGATTTAAAAAAAACTAAACATATTCAACAAAAGTGCTCTAGAAATTAGCTTGTGAAATTGATTTTTTAATTGAAAAGCTTTTTGTTTATAAAATGTATATCCCCACTGTTATGCAAAAGAATATACTAATAGGATTCACCCAATCACTTAGGAAATGAATAGCTTCACCTACCCTAGAAATTGCATGAAAATTAAATTTACTTTCTCTTCTAAGAGAACACAAAGCTCTAAATTATAAAAAAATAGTAAGCCTCAAAAAACCTCAAAAACCAAAAAACACTTCAGATCATTTTAGCAGGCTAAATTAGTGAAAAATAGAATAAAACTCTGTTTGAATGGGATTCTATTTCAAATGACTTCTTAGAATTTAAGAAAAACCTCCTACAGAAGAACCTTAAACACTACAAGCTAATGAATCTTCAGGGGAACTTAGGATGGTGACTAATAAGGATCTGGATATTCTGGAGCTGTGTCAACCTGTAGGAAATTGATACAGTATGATTTCTTTTGTCTGCCTGGTAGAGAAGATAGCCCCAAAGGCTGTATTAATAGTTTTACTGTTCTGTGCAGCCTTAACAGTTGTGTTTCTAGCTTAGCAGTCTCATTTCAGCCTCCTTCTTTCTTGACTCTATAAATCCCAGGACATCATATCTTTTTGAGACACTCCTTGTTATTTTGCTGGTTTCCTCACTTACTGTTAGTACAGAAAATTTATTTCTGACACCTGAAATTGTATACTGACCTCAAGCCTGCATCTTCATAATGCGGATGATTCACTATGGGCCGAAGGGCAGAGAGCTTAACACTTGCCATCGTGGGCATGGCACCCGCAAACACTGCATCTGGAAGACAAGAAGAAGGTCTTGGGAAGACATATAGTGAATGTGAGAAAGGTCTCCTTCTTAGTTAAACTCAGGTATTTCACAGGTGACAGAGCAGGGGCCCAGTGAGGCTCTTGACTTTAAGAGTCAATGGCAGAACCAGAATGAAGTGGGATGGATGGCTGATGAAGTGGTAGTCAGTAAACGGGCTAGCAAACTCTTTCCCTGGAGAAGTGAGCTTCATCGTCTCATTACTGAGGACTTCTTTCTTTCTTTCTTCTTCTTCCTTTTTTAATGTCTTAGAAATCTTTCCTGATTCTAAGAAAGAAGTATCAAATTGACTAGCAAAGCTTTACATATAGCACCAAAGAATTCTGGAAGACTCAGATGACAACAGAGTCTCTCCTTCTATACATGAATAAAATATCACATTCCATGAGTTAACTGCAAGAAGGAATAATATTAAAAATTCCTTAAGAAAATAAGCATAAAATTATTTTTAAATGTGGCATTAATAACTTAGGATAAATTTTGAAAAAATTAAAATTTATCAAAAATAGAATTATTGGCTGGGCAGGGTGGCTCACGCCTGTAATCCTAGCACTCTAGGAGGCCAAGGTGGGTGGATGGCTCAAGGTCAGGAGTTCAAAACCAGCCTGAGCAAGAGCGAGACCCCATCTCTACTAAAAATAGAAAGAAATTAATTGACCAACTAAAAATATATAGAAAAAATTAGCCTGGCATGGTGGCACATGCCTGTAGTCCCAACTACTCAGGAGGCTGAGGCAGAAGGATTGCTTGAGCCCAGGAGTTTGAGGTTGCTATGAGCTAAGCTGCCGCCACGGCACTCTAGCCCAGGCAACAAAGTGAGACTCTGTCTCCAAAAAAAAGAATTACTAAGAAAGTATGTATAACAATTACCCTATAAACAATTTAAGCAGGATTAATGCCTTCTTTTTATTTACTTTTTTGGATATTCTAGAGATAGCATTGCTTAGAAAGAGTAAGACCATTGGAAGTAACTTGGGTTTAAGATTTTGCAGTGATATACAAAATTGTGAGGAATATACTAGCTAAATAATGACTTTTTTTTTTTTTTTACCTGGTTTAGTACTGTATTTGATCCATTCTATAAGTTCTTCTTGTGGCAAATTGCTGAACTCCCCTACAATATTCCACTGGGTTTGTAGATTTGCTGAACCTTGTATTGACATTGCTGCTAATATAGCAAAAACAACAGCACCAGGATGTACTTTGCAAAAGAGCCATCCAAATAGCTGAAACCAAATTGATACATTGATAATTGTTAGTACAAAGCAGTGTGTACCCAATAGGAAAAAATTTTTCCCAGAGAAGAATGTGGTCTCTGCTAGCGTCTCAAAGGATTAATTATCCAAAGGATAAGTTCCAAAAATAATGATCCTCAGGAGCAAAAGAATTCTACCATCAGCGTCATATAGATGGACCACGACTTTGAACAGCTTCTCTCTCAACCTGCTTTCTCTACTCCCAGATTCAGGTAAAGCCACTCTCAATTCAACAATTTACAAGGCCAAGTGCAAAATGAAAATGTGGGGTCCCTTGTTCAAAAGTTATTAAGAGTCTCATGCTCGGAGGCTTTGCATGGGAGATTAAGGCATATGAATCCAGAGACTGCAGTTCTCTCTGGCAGACTTAATTTTCAGATCTTATAACTACTGTATATTTGTTGAAGGGTGATATATTTGCATATAAAAATACATGCATCCACTCTGGAAAAAAAAGGTTATTAATAAGTTCAAAACAGCAAGAGCAAGCATTAAACAAAGTGCAGGATCCTTTTGAGTGCAGTACCCTGTGTGACAGCAGAGGCCCCACACCTGTGAAGCCAGCCCTGGGTGAAGCTTTCTATCATCAGTCACATTGAGGAAGGAGATTTAAGATAAAAGACTTAGTAGTGCCTCTCTAACATAACACCAACATTCTGATTGGGAACCTTGAGACTGGCTAATTTTTTTCCATATCCAAATAGTTCACGCTCCGTAATAATGCTTTGCCCCTCCCTGCTGTTCTCTCCTTAATATTATTTCTCTACAGGCTGTAGAAACAGATTTCAAGCTACTTGAGGGCATACATACACTTTGGGTTTTTGATTTTTCCATCCACCAATCTACCCCCATCCCTAGAGCACAGAAAGGGTACTCAGTAAATATCTCCTAGTTAATAGAGGTACTGCTGTCTTTCACCTTGGCTGCATGACAAAAAGGTGACACCATGGGGAAGCATAAATCTGTGAATACAGAGCAAGGAGGCAGTGTTCCAGGAAAAATAAGCAGCAAATAACCAAGGAAGGCTTAAAGTAAATTTTAAAAAGCAACAGTCAGGAATGTACATACAAAGATATAACAAATAAATGAAACAAAATTAAGCTTGGTACTAAAAAAAACCATATAATTTGGAAGTACCTATAACTTGAAATCAATTATTAGAATTTTTTGTGATATGAATGTCAAAAGAACAACAACAAAAAGCCATTCCTACAATTAGGCTTTGCTTTCTATCAGCACCTGGAGTAATCACTCATGAAATCAGCCTGCACTGATTCAGTCCTTGTTGTACACTGAAGACTATTTTACAAGTCAGAAGGATACACAATAATCAGCTTTGGCTCTTACCCTTTAGGAAAGATTAGTACAAAACCATGAAGAATTTTAAGTATAATGACTTTAAAACCTTTGGGTAATTCAGTATTATTTTAGGGCTACTCAATAACAAAGACTGGAATAAAATCATCACAGCAGCTATAACTCCAACGTAACAACTGTGTTACCTGTCTTGAGCAGATCAAGGAAGCCATAACACACATGTGTGGTGTCAAGAAGAGTTTCAGTCTCATAATTAAAATACCAAGGACTGTATATGCCAACAGTTGCAATGCATGATAAACCAGCTGAAAGAAAGAAGAAAATATTTTTTACTTCTACTATTTGTGAAGTTTAAGAATATACTATTATGCTGGTGAATATACAGAAAAGTACTCTTTTCTTAGTAATAAAAATTCATGCTACTTTGATTTCTGAAATTGCTAAAGTAGTTCTTAAAATTCTCTTTCAAACTGCTCCATTTTATTAGAAGGCTAAAATTATAAAAGTCACTAAGTCAAATGTTTCTGTAATTCTCAGAGTCAAGCCTATGGTTAATAAAGCCCACATTTCTGAATTTACCTTGGTGCTACTACCTGACCAAGGCAGGAAAGTGGTAAAATAAATGACTGCTGCTTCAAGATCCTAGAGCTCCATCTTGGAACTGCCCTTAAAACTAGGCTGGATCACTAGGAGATGGGAGCAACAACACCAGTCACATCTCTGAAGCTTCAGGGCAAGGTGAGCAGAGAGGAAACTGATTTCCAATCATGCAAGACACCTCATATATGCATCTAAATGGGCTCCAGAAATCAACTGCTGTTACTGTAAGGATTGTTAGCAGCAGACCAAACAAGCTCCCTAGTTAATTGTTTTAACACACGAATGGTCAGTGAATCTGTATGTAGCATTCTCATAAAAACACATACTGGCTATTTTGAAGATGATTAATGACAACTGCCAATAAATTTAGAAATTGAAACTAGAAAGAAAAGTCCAAATAGATAAGTGAAATTTTAATAATGCTGTCTTTACCTCTCCATGATCAAACTGGTGTTTTCTGAAATAAAAAAAAAAAAAAATTCTGCTATTGAATCATTATTTGCATTTTTATTTTACAAATGCCAATTTTACAACTTCCACAATATTCCCTCAAGATACATATAAGTAAATCAAAATAACTAAAAGTTATATACAAAACTGTTACTAAAATCGTTTAAGAAAGTTTACTGAAAATGATAATGTTGCATTATATCCTGAATATGTGACTACATGGGTATTTATTAGGCCAACAAAAGCTCCCTGTGATGTACCAGATCCCTCACTGGTGATACGCCGTCGACACAGGGAGTGAATATGCACTCTGAAGCCTTCGTAGTCCCATGTGTCTGCTTCCCACCCCTGTGGTCCCTCAGTGGCCCCATAAACTGCAGCTGCTAAGGAGACAATTTAGGGTTGGGGAAGCCATAGAAAAGATTTTTTCAGCATCAGCTGTGGAATACACAAATTCCCATCTTTAGCTTTGCTTGACAGCTCTAACTTGTCGAGAAGGGACACTTGCTTAGGGGCTGACATATCCTCCGCACACCTCACTCCTGCCCTGACCAGTCCTCATCACTGCAGTGAGGGCAATCTCGACAACGGGAAGCTGGCCGTGCTACTACCTTATTTAAAACCCTGTGATGGGCTCCCTTTGCAATTAAACTCTCAACTCCTTGCCCTGCCACATGTGGTCTTTCTACACCAGTCCCACTTCTCAGCCCTGAAACTTGTCTTCAACCATGCTCTCTCTTAATTGCCATGATCTGTCACACCAGACCATTTACTCCTTAGACCATCAGGGAGCCCTTGACTCTCCCACATTCAGTGTCCTCTCCTGGGTCACACCTACCCCCTTTTCCCTGTTTTATCTTCTCACAGAAAAAAAAATTCTCATTTGTGGTTTACTTGATCATCATCTGTCTCTCCCTACTAAAATGAACCATTCAGGAGTACAGCGTACAAATTTATCCACTCAATTCATCTACTCAATTTCACTGAACACTAAGGATCCTGGAGATAGAGCAGTAACAAAATGGACAAAAATTTTCACTCTCATGAAGCTTACATATAAGTCAAAGGAGACAAAAAAAAGCAAATAAACACATATCACATAATGATGAGTGCTGAGAAGAACAGGAAACAGGGTGAAAAGACGCAGGGAGAGTGGGGTATCCAGGAAGGTGTGCATTAATCCGTGTGGTCACCAACTGAGCGACATCTGAGCAAGTGACTTCTCAGCTCCTGGAGGAGCTAAGAGCGTGAGCCCTGAGGATTCCGTAGAGAAGGGCATTTCAGGCAGAGAGAAGAGAGGATGCAAAGGCTCTGTGGTAGGGAGGTTCTAGCGGGCCACACAAAGACAGTGTGATTAGCAAGGAGAAAGTGAGCGGGGCCATGATACAGGGGAGACAAAAAGGGACAAAGGGCCAGAAGACACAGGGCCCTGGAGACCACGATGGGGACTCGGAGTGATGTGGAAGATGACTTAAAGAGAGCAGAGGCAGGATCTGACTTCCACTTTAGAGGCTTGCTTTCCTGCTATGTAGAGAAAGACCTGGGGCAGCAAGAGCAGAAGCAGGCAGTCAGTTAGGAGGTTATGAGGCAAAAACCCAGGGGAGGTGACAGTGACACAGACAGTGAAATGAACCAGGATAGCCGTGATCAAAGTTGTCAAAGTCTGGATGTAATTCTGAAGGTGACGATGATGGGATTTACAGATAGATGGGATGTGGCATGTGAGATAAAGAGCAGAATCAAGAACGACGCCACGCTTTTCGAGCTGAGGCAAGAGGAGAACAGAGGTCCTTATCAGATAGGGACGGTCCAGAAGCATGCTGGCAGGGGTACGGTCAGATGTTCAGTATTGTACTCATTAAAAGTTGAGATCCTCATTAAGTACCCAGATGGAGATGACAAATAGTTATCAAATAGTTACATGTACAAATCTGAGTTCAAAGGAGAAGTCTGGGTCAGAGATAGAAATGCGTGAGTTGACAAACACAGCTTCTCTGTCTTAAGCACTGATATGTTCCCAAGACCTAGAGCAATGTCTGACACATAGCGCTCTATTTTTTTTTAAATGAATTAACAAGTGTATCAATTAACTCCTAACTCAGGTAAGCAAATAATCTAATTTGTTAAATTAATATATTAGCAAACTCAGTAAACACGGGGTAAGTGAAGGAGATGAGATGGTTCTTTCTTTATTCTTTTATGCCAAGTAAAAACTATCAGTTACCATTAACTGAGCATTTACAATGTCAATATGCTTAGTACATTCCATTAACTCTGATCTTATAACCATTTATTATCCCAATTTACAGCTAAGGAAAGGGAGTCACAGAGCTACTAAGTGGCAGCCAGGACTATATTTTGACTGATTCCAGAGGCAATATACTTTTTACTACATCATGCCGCCACTATCTTACTTACCTCCTGAATCCCTGAGTAAAGGAGATACTGGTATTCACATCTTAATAATTAAAATTTATCAACTAGCCCTCTCCTTTTTATATTGGCATGTGACTTTTGCAGTTATGTGAAATAAAATGTCAAAATGCTACTCTCCTTCCAAAAATGAGCTCTGATCCTACTTGAAATGAAAACCTCATGAAGCTCAGTGGTTTTCTATAATTATTTCTACAGTCGAGTTATTCTTGAAGGGATGGTTTTGTTTCTGTGAAAAGTCCCACCTTCCTCTTCCAGAGCTGTGTACTATAGCTGTAACCTTCAGAAATAATTTCACCCCAAATGAAGAGAAATGTCAGCATTATATACCAGAACCTTCTTCCTTTCCCCCTGGCCCTCAACTAAAACGCTTCAGGTATGAGCAAGGGCATAGTTACAGAAAATTGTTTCTAAATGAGAACAAGGATTCTCTCAGGAGTATGTGCAATAATTTATCATGGAGTTGGCAGAGATTTGGAGGTGAGGGAATAAAATAAGGCTGTGTATATTCAAGGTATAAAAGAAAATACAGATACACATAAACTCAACAATCCCTAGCCCCCCACCCCACAGAAGAAAGAATTAAAACTTCCTTCACTCCATCTTCCAATCCTACACTCTTAATAGTTAATGGGTTTTATTCTTCCAGATCACTCTTATGTACAAATAAACACAAAATCTCCATACTTTAAACAAAAGTATAATAATTATACATACTTTTAAAATTCAGTGATGTATGATGGAACTACTTCCATAAAGATGGATTGACATTCCACACTATGATTGGATCATAATTAAATCAATCCCTTACTACTAATAATAGACATTTTGGTTGTCTCCATTTTTCACATTACAGGCAATACCACAGTAAGCACCCTATAACCATTATCTTGCATTCCTGTGAGCATTTCTAGAAGATACATTTGTATTGGGGAACTGCTGGGCTAAAGAACAGGCCGACTGTGTGTTTTGCTACGTACTGCCAAACTGCCCACCCACCTATTTCCTTGCAAGCATTGGATATTATTAATTTTTACAAATCTGGCAAGTTAAAAGGTTTTCACTTTAATCTGAATGTCTTTATGATAGGATTGGGCACCTTTTTGGGTGCCCATTAGTTATGTGTAAATATTCACTTATTCAACTACTATTCTTTGCTATGTGCCAGGTACTGCATATAAACTGATGAACAGACATGATCCCTCCCTTCAGGAGACACAGGTAACACATCCGTATTTAAGTATGGTGATAAACGGTAAGAGACAAAGATAAAGGGTGTGATGGTGAAAACATCAAGCAAAAGGAAAAGGAATCTGCTCAGAAATTGTCAGGAAAGGCTTCTTGAAGAAAGTAACATTTAAGCAAGTATTAAAAGAGTCAGCCATGCAAAGAGCTGGGCTAGGGGGAAAGAAGAGACAGGGAATAGTTATGTGCACAAGATACTACTCCTGCAAAGCTGCAGAAACAGAAAACTACTTGCCATTGTTAAAGAACAGAAAGGAGGTCCACGGGACATGAGTCTACTGGGAAAGGCAAAAGGAGAATTGATTTTTCTCTCAATTGCTTGTTTGTGTCCATCACTTATTTTTCTCATAGGATGTTAGCATTTTTATTATTGATTTGTAGAAGTTCTTATATATGATGGTCATTAGTCCTGTGTCATATATCGCAAATATTTTCCTCAATTTGTCCTTTTTCTTTTCACAATGTTTACAGTATCATGCCAAACTATTTTTCTGGTCAACTTTGTCAACCTTTCTTCCTACACATAGGTTTTGTCTTAACAAGGCCTCTCTAACTCTGAGATTATAAACATTCTCTTCATTAATTTTAGAGTTTGATATTTTTTTCTGTATTTAAATCTTTGTTCCATCTGGAATTTATTTTGTGTGAAAAGTAAGATATGGTCCAGTTTTATATTTCCCTGCTCATTTCCCAATAGGCAGTCCTGTGGTCCTAAAATCACTCATAGAATAATTTATTTTCCCTGCTGAACTACAGTATCAATACAAAGCTGTGTTCTTCAAGTACAGGTTATGTATAGGGCTACTGTCAGATTGTACTGGGTGAGATCTAAGGGATGAACGAGTGACGTGCTGTGCTCTGCACAGATAGGGAATAACGAGAAGAGCCAAGAAGGGGAATGACAACAATGGAAAACATCAATTATCAAATGTTGAGTGTACAGCACGAATGTATAAAATTAATACATTGTAAATATCTATTTAATAAATGAATAGATAACAAAATTCTTAACAGCATATTTACCTTATATGTGTCTGTTGTTTAGCTAAGACACCCCACATATCACTGATAATCTGTAAATACATTTTTAAACCCATTAGAAAAGCTGTTTGGGGGAAAACAAAATTTTAAATAACATATCTTCTAAATTTTAAAACTTTTAATTAAAAACATGAGAAGTATAGAGGTAAGAGATAACTTGGAAAATAATAATTACAACAATGTAATCTTATATTTGTACAGTATTTGATCATATCTAATACTCAACAACCCTGCTAGGTAGATTATATTATCCTCATTTTGTAAATGAGCAACAGGCTGAGGTGGATTAAAGGATCTCCCTGAAGGTGCACAACTAAGAAGCATTGCTGGGTCCTGAAACCAGGTCTTCTGGTTTCATATTCACATTCAGTGCTGCTTCTGCCATACCAAAGCTGTTGGCAATACCTCTACTTAATTATACACAGGCAAAACTGGAGAACTGGCTCAGAGACTGATAATCACAGCTAAAGCATTCAAAACACACTCACTGCTTTCATATTTAGCAGTAATGGGGAGGTCATCTAATCTGAAATCCGCACGCTGGTATGGATACTCTCCACTACACTGCTGACAAGTTTTAACTCAGCCCTGGAAGAACCACCCAGCTTCTGCTTGAATCTGTAACACGTTCCTAATCAGTCCAGATCAAAAGTCTCAAAGTCCTATCTCCTAGAACTGCCCATAATTCTAAGGAGCCGGAATGAGTGTGACCTTATTTTCAAGTGGCAGGCTTTTAAATACTTGAAAATAATTATCCTCTTTCCATCTAAATCTTTGCCTTTTTGAACTAAACAGCCCAGCTAATTGTTTTTATCATCTCTTGCCACCCACAGTGCTGTCTTCTGAATATATTCTGGGTGGCCAACATCTAGTATTTTCTGAGTACCTACTAGGTACAAACCCACATAAAGTATATAAAGGTGCAAAGCAAGCACAGAGCCTTGCACACAGCAGGACTGCTGATTAACTACGACTGGAGCTGAAAAGTGCTGTAAGGGTATAAAACCAAATACCCTATGAGATCCAATGAGGGAAAGCCTTAGTCTCACTCTTCCCTTGCTTTTTTAAAAAATTAACTATTTAAGAATATCACAGGGGTACAAACTTTGGTTACCTATATTGCCTTTGCACCACCAGAGTCAGAGCTACAAGTGTGCCCATCCCCAGACAGTGAGCACAGCACCCATTAGGTGTGAGTTTACCCATCCCCTTCTCCCCGCTCCCACTTGCCTGACACCCAGTGAATAATGACATGATGCGAGGCTGCAACATCTCTGATCTTCCCATTTTGCATGTGTCAAAATGGGGATGATAACATCTGTCTACGCCACAGGGCTGTCGAGTAACCAATGGAAATACTCACGTGAACATGTTTTGGGAGAGTAACAAAGCACAGTACAAATATATAATGTGAACAATTGTTATAGTATAGAAAATTCTACAAATATATGACATTGTGTTAACACAGAAATCACTAGCTACAAATCAGAAAACTTCTAAGGTCTATTACCTATTTTTTGATCACAGATTAATCTCAATTCATTCTGTTAAGATATTTGCAGTTACAGAGGAGGAGAGAAAATACCACACTTGCTCAATGAAGATTGGATCTTCTCTGGCCTGATTTATATCTGGGCTTAGAATTTCATTATCAAAGCCAAGTTGGGGGCCTAAACATTTTATCTAGTTAATCAATACATTTTTAATACTCTATTTTTCTTTCTGATGAATAATAAACATGATCCAAGAGTTATTTAACACTGTACTTTCACTTAGAAAGGCATATTTAATATTTCAGGGAAATATCACCTAAAAGTATAAAGTCAGTCAGTAATAATTTACAAGTTGTATCTGGGTCAATATGGTCTCTGATTATGTCTTCCAAAAATACATGAGTATCAAAACTTGAGCATTCCTTTTCCTATGTCTATTTTACACTAGCAGATATCAGAATATTTTCAAAACTTGTAAATGACCATCAAGCTCTATCAGTTAAGAAAATATAGAATATGTTTCAATAAACCCATACAAAACACCGTATCAGATTATCATGTGGCCAAGTATATATAACTACCATGTAAAAACAAGAAAATGTTTTAGTATTAGAAAGAGCTCTTAAGTAAGAGACATACCTTTCTAACAATTGCAATAAACACTACAAGTACAACTGGAAGCAACAACGTCTTTGTATATCTCAGTGGAGTCTGAAATTTAAAGAGATATTTTGTTAGAGGGAAATGTTATTTTAACCAAACAAAATTTCATTTCAAATAATAAAACAGGTAAATTTCTAAAAGTATAAAGAAATATAAACATTTACCCATCAAGGGTATAATCTACTCTGATCCCATCATTAAAATGAAGGTGCATTTCCACAGAAACAAACTTTCCCAAAATGTTGAGTTGAATACTCTAAAAATAAAGTTCCCTAACACCTAAGTGTGAAATGTGACTAGAAAGATTACTGTTCACTTTTGCACTCTACTTGTCTAGCTAGAGAGCCCAACTTAATATTCATCTAAGGTAAGTAGAGTTCCTTTAAATGGAATAAGCTTTTCCTATACATTTTGTGGGGAATAAAAATCTTACCACCCCCTTTCTCATTCACTCACATGCAAATACACACAAAATAACCAGTGTTCATAATAGGCACAAAAGATATTTTTACATTTTCTTTAGTAATACATAAAAAACTATAGAAATGTTTTTAATAACAAAGCCTTACAGAGGGCAATCCTGCCCACCTCTCAACTATCTCTCCACCCAAAAACCATTGGTAAAATTTTGCTCTTACACCTTATGTGTGTTAATTATACGTAAATAAGATTGTACCATTCTGTTCACTCCATTACATCTTAAGTAACTTTCCATGTCAGTATGATATCATATTATGGAATATCAAGTTAAATTTTTCCCCTTTCCCCACTATATAGCTGTATCATAAAAGCAAGGCGCTTCCCAAACTAGCATTGTACTCTGTCTCTACCGCACAGTCCCTGTGAATTCAGATACTTCCGGAGATGGGGAATGGCATGCTGGAAACAGCTTGGCTGTTTTCTTCAAACTGACTGAAGTCACACTATGCCTCAATGAGCCATTTCTTTCATCACATAACTGATGGTTAATTCTCTCAGGCTCTAGTGGCACGTGTGATATCCTCCATAATGTTAAAGAGCTTTCACCAAATCCTAATTTTCTTCTAATGTTTGAATGAGTCTTGATCTATGAACATTCATTTTAATGTCTGGTAAGATATTCTTCCTTTGTTTCCCTCAGCAGGTTCAACACTATCATTCTAATACCTTTTGTCAGCCATTACATATCATAACCACTTGCCAGGACATAATAAATGAAGACTGTTAGGCCAGTGGAGTAAACAGTACATCTACAGGATACACTCAACTCAGAATGGCTGGTTGGTAAGAATTTGCCGTGTGGTAAGCTACCATCTACTGGTCTGGAACTCAGGACACTGGGCTAACACAATGGGATCATAGGGGGAAATGAATGTATCAACAGAGTATTGTTGGCCAGTTTAATACATACACACATATACAGCTTTTAAGAAAAATGTGTTATAGATACTAAGATATAATAAATAAGTACCACATGAATGGTGTTAAAAAAGGCACATACACGTATGTTCACTCACCAAACCAGCCCATAAAGTATTATAAAATATTATTTTATTTAAAATACCAAAGTATTTTCCTATATATTATCTCATTTTGTCTTCACAATATCTGTTTGTAGCATACTACTAGAAACCAGTAAACTATAACACAAAGAATGAGAGTTACTTATTCAAGAACATCAAGTAATACTGTAGAGGCTTCTGTCTCACAATACCCCAAACTACTTTCTTGTTTCCTTCTAAACATCTGAGTACAGTTTTGGAAAGAAAAATGTTGTTGGAATAAAAAACTTGTACTCAATGGTATGTCAAAGCAATGAGCTCATTCAAACGACCACAAAATAAGTAGAAATGAAAGCGCTTGAGAGCTTGACTGAATTAATGCTATCTCCGCAAAGAGGAAAATTGAAATGCCTCTGTGTTTACTCATCCAAAAAACCACTGCTAGTCTGAATGCATATTTCCAAATTATCAAAATGAGAAAAAGCCATATATTTAAGGGAGCTATACTAATGTACATAGGAAAATCCTCCTTTAAGCCGCCAGATTTTCCTTTTCCTTCAAACTGAGATAACAGTACATAAGCAGTCTGAAATAACAGGAGCACTCTTTATAAAACATGAATGGTCAAAACCTAAGGAAAGAAAACTAGAAATCACATCTTACCTCCTTTTCCATAAAGTCAAACTCTGCTGCACAAGTATATAATAAAGTATCAAAATCCTTATAACTGAAGAATTTTGATGTTAATAAGTTTCCAATATGAGCCTAGTAAGAAATAAAGTGAGGTACCATTAAGCCATATATTGTAATAATGCATTTTAATCTTAATAGTATCTAAAAATACTCTTTATTACACTATAGAGCCCACTGTTCCGATACCATGCTTGTTTTTGTTAAAGAAGAAAGTGCTGTATGCTCTCTAACTTCACAATTCCCTGCTTCTTTTGCTAACAAGTGATAGCTCCAACAACACTATACCTTGCACACTCATCAATAAACCAAAGGATTTTACCCTTGAGTTTTGCCTGCTCATTGTGCTAAACCTGGTGAAACAGGCTAACCAGCATCTCCTTTGCTGGAGCCTACCAGGAGGTGTAGGGCTTGGGAACACATACAGACTTCTGTCAATCATAGAGGGACAAAGGGCTATGGAGTAAAGACACAGAAAAATTAACTTCATATTCTGGAAAGGGGATTGACAAGACTACTTGAGAAAAGTAGAAACAGGCAGGCCTTGGAATAAAAGGCATCTTTTTGACTAATAATCAACTCCTGTGTAATTCTTTACATGTTACCAAGCACTCTCACACCACCACATTTACCTCCCACAGAAAGCCATGCAAAGAATGTGGAATTATTTTCACTTTATAAATGAGAAAACTAGGGCTCAAAGACATAAAACGTTTGCAGAACTTGAAAGTCCATTATTGTCTGAAAAAGCAAAGACCTAAAAAAGAGAAGAAATTATATTTAAGAGAAATCATAACTAAAATTCTACATGATATCTATAAGAAATAGAAGGATTAGGGTAAGAGTAGGAATTAAAGGATGGTGAGAATGGGATGAAGCATTTCAAAATACTTTGGTCTTGTTGGGGGAAGAAATGTATGCTGGTAAGTTTAGGAAATCAATAGGAAGAATATACAGCACCTAAAATAGCAAGAAAACAAATCCCAAATAAAATGGAAGAAATAAATCCTGGTATAATGATAATTGCCATATGTAGAAAGAGTCTAAATTTCACTAATTAAAGGACAGATACTCAAATTGGATTTAAGGGGGAAAAATCCAATTTGGATTATCACCAAAAGATATACTTTATGGAAAAAGTTGAAAACAGAATAGAAGATATTCTAGATAAATGTGAAACAAAGAAATCCAAGTTAGTAATTGTAACGTCTCACAAAACTGAACTCAAGTAAAACATATATAAACAGAGACAATGAATAAAATATGCTGGTAAAACGAACAACAAAGCAAATTATAGGTGGTATGAACATATCTACATTTAACAATATAGGTTCAAAGTACATAAAAGAATAATAGACAAAACTCATAGGAAGAAATAAAGTGAGTGTTCATTGGAAATGTTAAACATTGCCCCCATAATAGAAAAATTAGACAAAAGTTAACATACAATTGGAATAATGTAATTAAAAAGCTCACAAACAGAAAATATAAAGTCACAAAGAGAATATACAGTATCCTTGAATACAAGTAAAATATTTTTAAAAAATGTTCAGGTACCATGTCACAATAAATTTCAAAAAATTGATAAAATATAAATTTGTTTCTGATCATAAATGCAGTTAAACTAGAAAACAACTAGGAATGCTTTAAAAAGCCTTTTGATTAGAAACCAAACATAAAACTTAAGCTTTAAAAAAGGTTTTCTTTAAAAAAGAAAACCACAAATGGCAAATCTGTAAAACACATAAAAATGTACTATATACTTACAGGAAAATTTTAGCTTTAAAAGCATTTATCAGAAAATAAGAGAGGTGAAAACAATGGGGCTCAGCATTTTCCCTGAGGCATCAGAAAAAGCTATAGACCCCAAAGAGATAAGAAGAAAAGAAATGAGAATAGAGATAGAAATTGGTAACAAAGAGAAATACAAAAAAACCAAAGATGACTGAAAAAAGGCAGAATTTTCAAAATATCACAACAATAAATAGACCTCTAGCAAGACTAATCAAGGAAATAAAACACAAATAAATGACAAAAAGAAAAAACGAGAGTGACTATGGATATAGCAGAATTAAAATAAGAGTATGCTACATAATTTGCTAGTAAATTTTAAAACCTAGGTGAAATGGATAAACTTCTGGAAAATTACAAAATACCAAACTCACACAAAAAGAAATAGAAAACCTAAACAGAATAATAAGCATTAAAATATCCAAAATAGAAATCAATTATCTTCCCTCCAAAAAGCCCTAGTCTTTCATGGTTAATACAGATGAATTCGTACACTTTCAAAAAAACTACATCCTTTCTTTCACAAGTTGTTCCAGAAAGGAGGAAAAATAGCAAACAAAACAAAACAAAAGCCACCAAAAACACGGCTCATTTCAGGAGACTAATATTGATTCTAAATCGAAATAAGGAGAACTCCATAAAAGCACAAGAAGGTCAATCCCCATATATGCATATATGCAAAAATTTCAATAAGAATTTTAGTAAATTGAATCCAACCATACTTTTTAGAAAGCATGATCCATTTGATGGCATATATAAAATGGGCAAAGTTCCTCTAAAGACATAATTACCAAAGGTCACTCCAGATGAACTTGAGAACTTCCTAAAGAAGTCGAATTTGTAGTAAGAAAACCTACCCACAAAGAAAATTTCAGGCTCTGAGGATTTCATTTTCAAATTCTACCAAACATTTAAGAAACAAATAACATCAATTCTACACAAATTCTCTCCGGAAACAGAAGGAGACAGAACACTTCCCAATGATTTTAGGAGTCTACATTACCCTGAAACCAAAACCAGACAAAATCATTACAAGAAAAGAAAACAACTAAGATTCCTTGTGAATATGGGCAAAAAAAATCCTTTAAAATATTAGCCAACAAAATCCGGCAATAAACAGAAAGAGTAACACATCATGAGCAAGTGAGGTTAATCCCAGGGATACAAGACTTGGTCAACACTCAATATCAAGGAATGTGGGGACTTCCAGATAGAGCAGAGTAAAGAAGTTAACAACTCCCCTTCCCCCAAACAACTTTAAAACTGGACAGAATTGTTAAAAACAACCACATCAAGCTCTAGAAATTGACCAAAGGGAAAGAATAAATTGAGAAGCCTTTATTCATAAAAAAACTGATGAATCGTGGGTAAACACAGTCAGAGTCTATGGCATTCTTGCCTTGGTTGTTCCCATCCACCATCAGCACCACTGCCACCTTCCCCATCTAGGTCACTGCAATAGCTCTACCAGGTAGGGCCTGGTCATGAAAAGAAGAACCTTTGCTATTGGAAAAGGCTGACTTGATTTGGAGTAGAGAGAAAAAAAAAAAAAAAAAAAACCTATGCTCAGAAGTATTATCAGTAAAGCTAGTGACCTCAATAGGAAGTAAAAGGTGAAAACTCAGCTCTAATAGCTAAGGTTCCAATTCCAGTGAGGTGAACAGACTGGCGGCAGACTAGCTAGAAATTTTACAGAGAAATTCTAGAAATGAGACAACTATCAAGGGGGTAGATAAGCTGTCATACCCCTGGTGGGCTGGAAAGTTGCACACATGTATACAGGAGGTCCAAGAGCGCTCAAGCTCTTCACAAATCCATGGCTGACTGGGAGGTGGCATGCAAATTCAGAAAAGACCTAAGAAGGAATGGAAGATAGGAAAAGATGGAGCTAACTTGATGTTCAGAAAAGAGTTAACATAGCAGACCTGAATGCAACCCTTTGAAAAACCTGCTTGTAAGGTTGGCGCTTGGCTAGCGTCAGGGAACTTGATTTCTGGAGGGTTTTCAGATAAGGGTGGCCAACTGAACCTAAACTGTACAATGTGGTTTATCGTTAAGACCTACATTCCTTCTGGGAGTCAGGAATTTTGATATGTGCTAGGCAGAGGTGTTGACACAACCAGCCTCCAATGAAATCCTCAGGCACTGAAGTCTCTCAAGAATTTCCCAGGTAGATAATATTTTACATGTTTTGTCACAACTCATTGCTGGGGAAATTAAGCACATCCCATGTGACTCCACCAGGAGAGAACCCTTAGAAAACTTGTGCATGGTTTCTTCCTGACTTCCCTCTGTGTGCCTTTCCCTTAACTGATTATGTTTTGTATCCTTTCAATGTAATAAATGATTGTCATGAGTACGACTATACGCTGAGTCATTTAACCAATTGTTAAACCTAGGAATCCTCCAATACACTTGAAAACTGTTTTCCCTCTTACTGTGCTCATCAACCCACACAAAGATCCATCAGGAGAGGGTGGAGATGTCTGAGCACAACTTCTGACCAATTACTGGCTGAGCACTAAGTTACACAGGCATAGAAGTGACACCTAGAAAGCCAGGTTAAAAAACCAAAAATAAGAATTAAAAAAATCAAAACAAAAAACCTGAGCAGACACATTAGCAGACATATAGCATAAGATGAAAATTTCTCAGATAAAGTTCACATAAATGAGGAAAAAAATAAATAAAATAGCAACAAAAGAAACCTCCAGGTAAAAAGTCAGAATCCAGAGTTGCTACAATATGTTGTAACATATTGTAACATATTTTAGCAATATGTTGTTGCTAAAATATCCAGTTTTAAAAAAAACTTAATGAGACATGCAAAGAGACAGGAAAGCCTAACACATATTCAGAAAAACAAAATCAGTAAAAACTGATTGAAAGGGCATAGATGTTGTAGTTAGACAACAAAACCTTCAAAGCAGCAATAACAAATATGTGAAAATAGTAAAGGCAACCATGTTTAAAAGGAAAAATATGAAGACTCAGCAAACAGTGAATTTTAATAAAGAAATCAAAACTTTAAAAA
This sequence comes from Lepilemur ruficaudatus, assembly GCA_963574885.1. Taxonomy (NCBI): domain Eukaryota; kingdom Metazoa; phylum Chordata; class Mammalia; order Primates; family Lepilemuridae; genus Lepilemur; species Lepilemur ruficaudatus. The sequence continues at coordinate 89,851 of CAUYRT010043188.1, read as the reverse complement.
AAGAGAAATTTTCTAGAGTTAAAATGTACAAGTGAAATGAATTTCACTAGATAAGCTCAACAGTAAGTTTCAAAAGACAGCAAAAGAATCAATAAACTTGAAGATATGTTAATAGAAATTATTGGGAGGGGAAGACTATGGAAAAATGAACAAAGTCTCAAAAACCTTTGGAACAATATTAAGCACACAAAAATGTGTAATGAAGAGATGCAGAAAGAGGGAAAAGGATAGAAAAAATATTTGAAAAAACAATGGCCAAAACCTTGCCAATTTTAATGAAAAATAGTAACCTATAGAAGTTCAATAAACACTGGGAGGGATGGAACTCAAAAGATCCATATCTACATATATCATAGCCAAACTTTTAAATGTGAAATATAAAGACAACATCTTGAAAGGAACAACAGAAAACCAACTCATCATGTGTAGGGGGAAAACAATTTTGATTAACATTAATAGTATTTTATTAATATTAATAAAGCAATATTAATTGACTGGCTTCTCATTAGAAATAATGGAGGACAGGAATTTTAAAAGAAAAGAACTGTCAACCAATAATTCTATACCCAGCAAAATTAGCCTTAACAAATAAAGGTAAAGACATTACAAAGAGAAACAAAGCCTGAGAGAATACAATGCTAGCAGACCTAACTTACAAAAAATGGAATCCTTCAGGCTGAAAGGAAATGATACCAACAGCAACTCACGTTCACAAAAAAAAAAAAGAGAAGAGAAATAAAAGTGGCAAAAATGTGGGTAAATATAAAAGGCAATATAAATGCTTTTCTTTCTCTTAAATTAATACATAAGATTAATACATAAGATTGCATAAAGCAATAGTCCTAACTCTGTATTGTTGGCACTTCTATACAGATAGGATATCTATGACAATAACAGCACAAAAGAGAACAAAGGAAGTAGAGATGTATTGAAGTAAAGGCAATATATATTTTAATACTGAATCAAGTCAGTATTAGCTTAAAGTAGACTGTAATAAATTAAGATGCATATTGTAATCCCCAGAGCAACCATAAAAAAAAGAAGAAATATCTGCATTCCCATGTTCACTGCATTATTCACAATAGCCAAGACATGAAAATAACCTAAGTGTCTATCAATATATAAATAAAGAAAATGTTTTGTGTATGTATATCAATATACACAATGTAATACTATTCAGCCATAAAAAAGAAGAAAATCTTGCCATTTGCAAGATTTTGCAACAACATGGATGAACCTGTAGGACATTATGCAAAGTGAAATGAGCCAGACACAAATACTATATAATCTCACTTATTTGTGGGATCTAAAAAGTCAAACTCATAGAAGCAGAGAGTAGAATGGTGGTTGTCAGGGGTTCAGGGGTGGAAATAAGGAAATGTTGGACAAATGGCATAAATTTTCAGTTATAAGGTGCGTAAGTTCTGGGGATCTTATTTATAACATTGTGGCTATGGTAATAAATTTTTTTTGAAAAATAACTAAAAAATACGTAGTTAAGAAATCAACAGAATTTAAAATGGTTAAACGCAAAAAATATTTAACAGAGGAAGACATGAGACTCAAAAAAAAAAAATAGCAAAATGGCAACCATAAATCTAAGCACTTACCAAAAATTACATTACATGGATATATAAGATAAGAAAAATACTAACAAACAACTTGATCTGATATTTATTGAATATGCTATCCAGCAACCACAGAATAGCAAAATAATTTTTTTTTCAAACAGACACAGAATACTCTCCAGGACAAACAATATACTAGGCCATACAAAATTCTTAATAAATTTTAAAATACTGAAGGATGTTCTCCAAACACAATGCACTCAAATTAGAAATAAAAACAGAGAAAGAAATCTGAGAAATACCCAAATAGTTGAAAATCAAACAACATGCATTAAATAACTCAGAAGTCAAAAAAGAAATCACAAGAAGTGTTAGAAAATATTTTGAACTGAGTGAAAATGAAAACAAAATATAATAATACTTGATGAGATGCACCTAAAGCAGTATTGAGAGGGAAATGTATAGCTTTAAATACCGGTATTAGTAAAGTCTCAAACTAGTAATGTAAGATTTCACATTAAGAACTAAAAAAAGAAAAGCAAATTAAGCCTCAAACAAGCAGAAGGAAGGAAATAATAAGCAATGAAATATGAAACAGAAAAATAACACAGAACAATAACGAAACCAAAAGTTGGTCCTTCATAATGATCAAAGAAATTGATATATTAAGCTAGACAGCCCAAGGGTTAAAAAGAGAAGACAAATTATAAAAATCCAGGAATGAAAAAGGTGATAACTCTAATAATCCAGGAGAAATTTAAAGAAAAGTAAAGTAATAATTTTATTATTTTATGTGAACAAATTAGAAAATATAGATGAAATGGACAAATTCCTAGAAAACACAAATTGCCAAAACTGCATAAAGAACAAGAAACGATGATGAATTAGTAATTAAAAATATTTCCCCAAAGAAAAGCCTAGGCCTAGATGTCTTCAATTAATATAAGATATCATGTTAACAGACAAAAGCAGTAAAAACTATATAATCATTTCAATAGATGCACAAAAGGCATCTGATAAAATTCAACAAAATTTAACATCTATTCATAATAAGCAACAATGATTAATTAAACAATAACAATGACAACAACAGCTAATATTTATTGAGCATTGACCCCATGCTACACTGAGCAAGTACTTTTTATTTAGGTTTTATTTAGATAAATTGTCTGAAGTCTCACAGGCAAAATGTGGCAATTAGAACTTGAACCTCTAGGCCTGTCTGACACCAGAGCCCACGGACTTAAATATGTTACACTTTGCTGAAAGAACAATTTGTCTGCAAAGTAGAAGTTTTTTAAAGCCTCCAGAATTTACTGATTGAGTCAACTTTAAATAAAATGTGCAAAGTAGAAATACTTCAGCCATAGTTTACAGCTCATCAGGCTCTGCTAAGAGAGCACTGATAGCAGAGGGATGGGAAATCAGGGGTAATCTAGGAAATGGTTCACGCAGTTCCTAAAGGACAGGAAAGTGTGCCTAATTTTCTTCATAGAGAAGGGTAGGTGGAAATGCTTAAGAGTTTGGCGGTCTTGCAATTCTCTTCCTTTGAACTATGTCAAAATTAAGAATTTATGAATTGATGACCTTGATCAATGTTACATATTTCTAGAAATATTAGAGTTATAATTAAATTATTTCTAATTTGGATATAACTGTGTCTATAGCACTTTCTTTTCTCCCTGGTACAACATTAGGCTGTGACAGAAATGACCATAATTACTCTAACCTGAGTCAATACCTTAACTAATTTGTCTTCCCCCAGTGAGGAAGCAGATTCCATAAACCTGGCACTGGAGCTATTTTACTTTTCTTCCTGCTCACTCTCTGAATCCTGGATGACTCAATCATCTTTCAGCTCTCATCTTCACAGCTGACTTCTAGGATCCTTCCCTGATCCTCCTCCTCTGCACTCTTGTATCATTCTGTACTATTTTTTTTTTTTATCATAGCCTTTATTACATTATAATTGCTAGAAACTGTTCCTATCTCCCACTAGACCATGTCTTACTCAGTTTTGTATCTCTAGGATATATTCTACTGCCAGACACACAGCAGGTATATATTGAGTGAATGAACTGAATGTATACATTTTAAACTACAGTTTTGTATTTTTAAAAATCTTTCCACAGGTTGCAGACCACCCTTTTAATAGCCCAGTTGTTTTCAATCTTTTTAAGCAAAAAATTCCCTTGATCATATGAAAATCTATATAAATGTCCAATATGTAAAAGATTAAAACTAAGCTGTCCTGGGTAAAAGAGGGGCTGAGACAAGATGAGAGAGAAGACAGACCACAAGAAAGAGTCCTTGGAAGTCCCAGAACCTCACAGAATACAGTTTCAAAACCAGAGCTTTAATCTAGTACAGAAGGAAGAAAGATTGCCAGTAAAAATTACAGGGGAAAAAATGTGGTTTACTTTTTTAAGTTAAGTCTTTGATAGCCTCCTGACTTGGGAAGTGCTAATTAAAAACACAAACACAAAATAGGCAAAGCAATTATGGATAGGAAGAATCCTTAAAGTTGTAAGACAGAATTCTTCTCATTTTATTTTCTTTCCTACCCTCATACTAAAACAAACAAAAAACTTCTCTTAATAAGACAAACTTGGGTTAGATTACCCTGTAAAGGCTTAAAAATAAACCTTTCACAAGCATCGGCCAGAAAACAGGAGAAGAAAGAATGAGACTATAATATGATCTCCAGCTAAGGCTCTGAAGATGGTGTATTTGTTACAAAAGTGGAGTATAAAGAAGCTGGAGAAAAATGGCTGTATAGACTTTAAAAATCTGAGTTTTAATCTCTAGAGTTTTCTTCTTTTAAAATCTTTGTGATATAGAAGAACCAATAAAATAAGAGGTTGTGCCAAAAAATTAATTTTGGAGAGTAAACTATAAACACAATCACATTTACTTTTTATTATAGTAAATGGATAAAATAATAGGTGAATAGAATTCATCCTAGAATTTGAGTTATCAAATAATTCATTCTTAGCCTGTTTGGTTTTTTTTCAAGTCTTTCAAATTTAAGCAAAAAACACTTACGTCATCTGCAATGCCAAATATTTTGGATGTCAAATATTTGAGTATGACAGTTCCAAATAACCAAAAACATCCTTGTATAACCTAAAAAAAGCCCAAAACAAAACAAATATAAATCTGATGCTTCAAATTCCATAGACATACGCTAGGAAGAAAAAAACATAAATGCTTTAATCATACATGAAATAAGTATCTCTATCTCCAAGACAAAAATGCTAAAAAATGTATCTTAAATGAAAACAAAGAATGCTGCTCCAAAACCAAGGGGCAATAGCTAAAAATATATACAATCTTATCAAAATTTAATATATTTTATAGGAGATTTGTACAGCAATTGCTGTTAAATTTCCCCTATATTAACAGTTTCTTGTACATGCACTGTTCCTCCGAAGAAACATGGGTAATAAATAAAACTGGAATTCATTAACTACATATTCAGGATTAATTTTAACTTGTTTCACGAAAGGGCAATTTGGCATATTACAATTGAGCTTGAATATGTTATAAAACTGTTAGATCCCTGCATTACATAGATCATTTCCTTAAAAGAGAAACATAAAGCAAATGATATATTTTATCAGGGAAAAACATGCATCAAAATAGATTGATTCTTACCCATAAACTAAGTTCAGATACATTTATTTTCAGGAAATGTGGTTTCATTGCCAAAATACCCTAAGCAGAAAAAATAACATAGTATACAGTTAATACTTATAGACATAAATTCAAGTACCAAAAAATTCTAAATAAAACTCTCAAATATCTAAAATTGAACACACCACCAATTTTCCACATAGCATCACCACATGCTTATTTCTATAATCAGTGATTTCAAGAAATAGCCATATTTTATCCAAAGCTTAGGTCAGTTAATGACTTTGTAAAGTTGAAACAAGAATCACCATATGTAAATTCCTATGACCAATTTCACATATTTGATTTACCTAAGAACCAAGAGGTATATAATAATTTCAGAATTTTAGATAGTAGTCATACATGAGACTTTCCTTCAGCTAAAAATTACTGACTCAGGATAAACAACAAATGAGATTTTAACAAATCAACTAAATACCTCTCCCCTGTCAAATCTTAAGTCTTTCCAGGTTCATAGATTCCCAAACTGTTTTACCTATAGGGAACTAAATCTACTTCAAACTTGGCAAAAATAGGGTTAGAGATCAAAACATAAATAGTCAAACCCAAATTAAATCTTTTCAGAAGTTTCTGAATATCTGAAAATACAAAATGTGACATGATTCAGGTTTCAAAGTGATTAACTATAAATAAATATATGCAAATTTGTATTTAAATACGTATAAACATTCTATAATCTATAACTGTCAGCATCACTTATTTTTATATATCAAGATATATGAAATATACATAAATATGCTTAATTCATACCAAAGCACACCTCAGTGTCAAGCATCTAGCAGGGTACCTGACATACTGCAGGTACTCAACTGCACGGAAGACAAAATCCTTACAAAGTGTACTTAGATTTTATTCATATGCAAATTCAATTCAATAGCTTCCCTGTACACACTTACCAAAAGTCATATGCTTTATCCTGAGTAATAGCAGTACTGGCCAAAGTACACATGTAAAATATAGAATTGAGTGTACTGTCACCTTCCCTAATTACAAAGTACACTGATTTTTATTTTAAGAATGATATGTATTAATCCCAAAGTAGAACAACTCAGTTAATGATTTTTGTTGTTGAAAACACAGTATCATCACATGCTAACTGCCCATTTCTGTGACTAAGTATACTTGAGGCACACAACCTGAAAAGGGTGGTGGCCCAAATTGGGAAGAGACATATTCTTAAAACATGAGTTCTTAAATAAATATTATTTGTAAAATGAGACAAAGAAATAGGAATTTCCAAATTTGTTAATGGTTTCTAGGAATCAAGAAAGCCAATTTGATTTGAGTAACCTAAATGATAACTCAAGAAGTAGAATACATCTCAATTAAGACAATACAATATGCATTTGTCTTCAGGAAACCAGCCTATACTACCACACATGCAGTTTAAATGTAAGGAGTAACTTAGGATTTCAAACATTGCAATGGTGATACCCATTTAAAAAGGCATAACCACCTCTGGAAGTCTTTAAATTTAACAAAACTTTTACATTTAGACAGTCATTTGACAAAAGTGCCAGAAGAAACTAGATGACCTTTCACCATTTGTTCTAACTCTGTAAGACAGTCTCCCCATAATCTAAAGATGTTCTTCATAGTGACTTAGCAAAATATACCTTAATCATCACCTGACTTAAACCACCTGAATATTCTTTACAAATAGATAAGGGATGGAAAAAACCCCTAAGTAACTGAGGTCTCAAGCCTCTGATCACAGTGGAATGAAGAGGGGAGCTGCTGGGAGAGGGCAGTGGGAGGAAAGGGGTTCTCAGGGTAGGGCAGAAATAGGATAAAAAACAGAAAAAGGAAACAGAGAAGAAAACACAGAAACCATTCTGAAACGAACCCTGGGACCAAAACTTAGGTGACAGAAGCTGAAGAAATAGAAAGGGCAGATTAGGGCTAGGAGGCAAGGTGCTGTGCTTTCTGATACTAACTTTTCATTGTGTTTGTTTCCTGTTTTAGAAGTGAGTACTTGAACACTGCCACAGAGTTGTATTCAGTAAGACACCTGAGATGATTCCTGTAGAAAACCCTCATGAACCCCAAGCCAGTGAAAAACTGATAAACTATCATTAATAGTTTCAAAAACAACCATGTTTAAGGAACACTTACCCAAATAATTACCAAAGAGGAAGCATAATAAGAAGTTATTAACATTGAGTTCCCAAACATCAAAACAAAACAAAGTGCAAGAGAAATCTGCAAAAATTCAAGAAAAAATATAATTAATACAAATAAAACAAAAACATTGATTTTTATGGTGTAAATTGCACATGCCCAGGATAAACAAAATTCAAACCATCCATATGCAATGAAAATAGTCCATTCTCCATTGCACACTTCAAACCCCAGAGATAACCACCATCAAGTTTCCTGTGCATCCTTCCAGACATAAAAATGTATAAATTCTAGTTTATATTTTTAAATAGAAATTTACCCCATAAACTCTACTATTTCTTGCTTCTATTCTTAATATATTTCAGAGAGCTTTTCGTAACAACCCAAACCAATCTAAGTCATTCTGTTTAAGAACTAAAAAAATTATTCCATTTTACAGATGTACCATAATTCTTTCATAGGTCCTCTGAGTACTGCTGAACACCTAAGTGCTTTCCAGTTCTATTTTGTTTTGTTATGTTCTTCCTACTACAAACACTGCTATGATAAACATCCTTATGTGTACATCTTATGTACATGTCAATGGATAAATTACTAGAAGTGGAATTGATAGATCAAGGATGTACAAATTTTACAATTAGGAAAAATACTGAGAAATTGCCCTACAAAAAGATTATACTGATTACTCTCCCAACAAGGCATGAGAGTTCCTGTTGATGCACATCTGTCAACACCATGTATTATTCTTTTAAATTCTTGCCAATTTAATAGGGAAAAAATGTTGCCTCATTGTTTCACTTTTCCATTCTTTTAATGGTAAATGAGACACAGCATCTCTTCTTCTATTTGCTACTTATGTTATTTTGTGTGTGTGTATAGGAATTGTTTATTCCAATGTCCATTTCTCTACTGGGTTTTGAGAGCTCTCTTTTCCTTAAGATCTCTATATATTATAGAACATAGCTCCTTATCAAACAAACATATTGTAAATATTTTTCCCAGTTCATTTTTTTTTTTATCTTAGTGGTATTTTTTTATCATGGTTATTTTCTAACCTGTTGCTCAGGCTGGTCTCGAACCTCTGGCCTCAAGCAATCCTCCTGCCTTGGCCTCCCAAAGCCCAAGGACTACAGGCATGAGCCACAATACCTGGCCTTTAAATCTCTTAATATGATAAATTATATTAAAAGAATTTCTAAGGTCAAAATATTCTTGCATTCCTGGAATGAAATATTTAGGAACAAATTTAACAAAATATGTACATGATCTATATGAGGAAAACTTATTACAAAACTTGAATGTAAGTAATCAAAGAACTAAATAAATGGAGAGTCATTCCATGTATGTATAAGAAGATTCAATATTGTCAAGATGTCAGTTCTTCCCAAATTAATCTATAGATTCAACACAATCTCAATCATTATCCTGGCAAGTTATTTTGTGGATATTGACAAACTGATTCTAAAGTTTATATGGAGATGTAAAAGACCCAGTATAGCCAACACAATATTGAAGAAGAACAAAGTCAGAGGACTGACACTACTTTAATTCATGACTTACTATAATGCTACAGTAATCAAGATAGGGTGGTATTGGTGAAAGAAAAGACAAATAGAGCAATGGAACAAAATACAGAGCCCAGAAATAAACCCACATAAATACAGTCAACTGATCTTTGACAAAGGAACACAGACAATGCAATGGAGCGAAGATATTCTTTTCAACAAATACTGCTGGAACAACTGGACATTCACATACAAAAAAATAAATATAGATACAGACCTTACAGCCTTCACAAAAATTAACTCAAAACAGACCATAGATCTTTATAAATGTACATCGCAAAAACACAAAACTCCTAGAAGATATGACAGGAGGAAACCTAAATGATCTTAGGTTTGGTGATGACTTCTTAGATACACAAGCAAAGGTACAATCCATGAAAGAAACAATTCATAAGCTGTATTTAATTAAAATTAAAAATTTCTGCCCTGCAAAAGACAATGTCAATAGAAGAAGACAAGCCACAGACTGAGAGAAGATATTTGCAAAAGACATCTCTGATAAAGAGTGTTACCCAAAATATACAAAGAATTCTTGAAATTCAACAATAAGAAAATGATCACCTCAATGAAAAAATGGGCAAAAGACCTTAACAAATACCTCATCTAGATATACAGATGGCAGGTAAGCATATGAAAAGATGTTCAACCAAATTAAAACAATGAGAAACCACCATACATCTATTAGAATGGCCACAATCTGAATACTAACACCACCAAGTGCTGACAAGAATCTAGAGCAGCAAAAACTCCCATTCTTTGCTGGTGGAAATGCAAAATGGTACAGTCACTTTGGAAGGCAGGTTGGTAATTTCCTAAAAACTAAACATACTCTTACCACACCATCCAACAATCACTTTGCTTTTACCCAAATGAACTGAAAACTTATATCCACAGAAAAACCTACACACAGATGCTTATAGCAGCTTTATTCATAATTGCCCACACTTGGAATTAACCAACATTCTATTCAGTAGGTGAAAGAATAAACAGTGGTACATCAACATAACCAAAACATTACTCAGCACTATAAAGAGATGAGCTATCAAGCCACGAAAAAGATCTGGAGGAAACTTAACTGCATTTTACTAAGTGAAAGAAGCCCATCTGAAAAGACTACATACTATACAACTCCAAATATATGACACTCTGCACAAGGCAAAACTATGGGGACAGTAAAAAAAAAAAAAAAAAATCAGCATTTACACGGGTGTGGGATGGAGGGGAGGCATGAATAGGCAGAGTGCAGAGGACTTTCAGTAGCAGTGAAACTACTCTATATGACACTACAATGGTGAATACATGTCATTACACATTTGTCAAAACCCACTGAATGTACAACACCAAGATTGAACCCTAACATAAACTGTGGACTTTGGGTGATTATGATGTGCCAGTGTAAGTTTAATAAATTGTAACAAATGTACCATTGTGGTGTGAGATGTCAATAGTGGGAGAGGTTGTGCATGAATAGGGTCAGGGGGTATATGAGAACTCTCTGTACTTTCTGATCAATTTTGCTATAAACCTAAAATTTCTCTAAAAAAGAAAGTTTTTTAATTAAAAGAAAATCAGAAAAAACACAATGAGGCACCACCTCATACCCATTAGGATGGCTACAATCACAAAAAGAGAAAATAAATGTTGGTGATTACATGGAGAAACTGGAATCATCGTGCACTGTTGTGGAAATGCAAAATGGTACAGCTGCTGGGAAAAGCAGTTTGGCAGTTCCTAAAAAAATTAAAAATAGATTGACCATATGATCAATCCAGCAATTCCACTTCTGGGTACATAACCAAAAGAACTGAAAGCAAGGTCTCAATGAGAGATTTTATACCCGTGTTCATAGCAATATTATTTACTGTAGCTAAAATGTAGGAGCAACCCAACTATCCATGGACAGATGAATGGATAAGCAAAATGTAGTATATAAACATACACATAATGGAATACTATTTAGCCTTAAAAAGGAAGGAAATTCTGACATATGCTTCAACATGAAAGAAACAAGAAGGACATTATGCTAAGTGAAATAAGTCAGTCACAAAAAGATAAATACTATATGATTTCACTTACATGATGTACATAAGGTAGTCAAAATCATAAAGACAGAAAGTAGAATGGTGGTTTCCAGGGGCTGGGGAGATGGGAGAATAAGGAGTTATTATTTAATGGGCATAGAGTTTCAGTTTTGCAAGATGAGAAGAGTTCTATAGATACGTGGTGATAACGGCTGCAAAACAGTATGAATGTACTTAATACCACTGAACTGTGCACTTAAAAATGCTTAACACGGGAAATTTTATGTGTACTTTATCACAATAAAAAATGGAAAATATCCTATCTTGAAACAATTTTATATATTTTTTCTATAAAGTTTTTTTTACTATAAAGAAAAAAATCTATTTTTTACTATAAAGATTTAGAAATTTCTAAAGTGATAATAGAAGACAGAGAATAGTTAATAAGTCACATCATAAAGTATATATCATTTACCCAATATAGGTTCTACCACAAACTATATCTGTGTAATTTCAGTACTTTCAAGATTATAACTTTGAGTCAAAGCCCTCAGCCATAGTTGCCTGTGAGACTACGTGACTGACCAACTCCAAATGCTTAACATTTTAATCTGATTTGTACTATAAAATAAAAATCTGTATTAAACAGTTTGGAAAAAAATAAGCCGGTATAAAAAAAGATAATAACATTCATCAGGTGTCAGGCAGGTGGGAGTGGGGAGGAGGGGATGGGTATATTCCCACCTAATGGGTGTGGTGCACACTGTCTGGGGGATGGACGTGCTTGAATCTCTCATTCATAAACAGAGATGTAAAAACCCTAACAAAATAATAGCAAACTGAATCCAGCCATATGTGAAACTTGTGTTTATCCCAGAAAAGCAAGATTTTTAATGTTAGAAAATCAATTAATGTTAATTCACCACAGTAACAGATTAAAGAGAGGGAAATACACAGAATCACTTTAACAGATGTAGAAAAGCATTTCATGAAACTTAACATGTATTAATTTATTTTAAAAGTGCTCAAAGCATGATGAGGATGACATATGAAAAGGATATGGAAGCCAGCTTGAATAGCTGGACAAATCTGGAACAATTTGAGCATCAACATAAATAATGAAAATAATGGATTATACTGCACTGAATAAAATATGTCACTTTCTCTTGGACACAGGAAAATCTGATAAAAGATTTGAATAGGAATGCCACACACTCACACACACACAAAGGGCTCACAAACAAACCAAAAGACGCTTAGCTTCGTTGAGGATCAGAAAAATGCAAATTAAGGTTGTAAGATACCATTTTATACCAACCAGACTGATAAAATAAAAAAGGATGTAGAATAACATGAGCCATTATACATACTGCTATTTGAAGTAGTACAATCATTTTGGCAAAACGATTTGGTATACGAAGTTGAACCTGTGTATAATTTACCACCCAGAAAGTCTACTACTAGGTAAATACTCTAGAGAAACTCTTTAACATATATGCCCGAAGAACTATGACTAAGAATGTACAGCATTATTTATAATTGAAAAAGGAGGCTGGGAGGGGAGAGGAAAGAATCTAAATGTCCTTCAACAAGAAATGAATACACTGAGCTTTATTTATAAAATGGAAAATATAAAGCAGTGAAAATATCTGAATTCTATTAACTTACAAATCTCAGAAACCTGTGTGAAAAAAATAAGCCCCATAAAAGGATACCATTTATACAAAACTTAAAAACAATGTGAATATTTAATAATAGAACTATGTTATTTAGGAATACATATACAGTAAAATTATACAGAAAAGCAAGTCAATTGCTACTTAAAAAGTCAGGATAGTCGTTACCTCTTGGAGCAGTAAGGGGATGAACTCAGGGCACACAGGACTTCAAAGTAATGATAAGGTTCTATTTTTCATTTGGAGGGTAGGCTTGTGGCTGTTTATTTTATAACGTATTCATAATTTCCCTATACATTATAAATGCCCCCTTGTATGTATAACTTATTAGAGAATAAAAATAATGGCATATTGTAACAACAGAAAAAGAAAACATCAAAATTATAAAAATTGAGAGAGACGACAAGTGTTTTTAAAAGATAAACATTCACCAACATCAGTAAACCAGCCTTAAGGCCTTTGCTCTAACTGTTCCTAGAATATTCTTTTCTTTAATATCTACTCGATCAACTTCCTCTTCTCCTTCTAATCTTTGCTCCACTCCCCCTTCTCAATAAGACCTGCCCTGACTGCCTCATCAGATACCTTGATCCCACCCACTGGTGTTGGAGCTCCTGATCTGTCTTACTTTGACTTTTCTTTTCTTTCCTCTATAATCCTCAGTACCTTCTAACATACTACATCACTTACCCATTTACTATGCTCTTTACTTATCTTTTGTCTTCCCTCCTTCCCCCACTCTATTAGAAAGTAAGCAACATGAATGCCGTGGTCTCCATAGTTCTAGTCTGGTGTGTCCCACACGCTGGATAGTTGGAGCTCAGTGGATGAACATTCCACTGCATTTTAACTCCTGCCTCCTGGATAATATGCCAGTCCATGTTCCTCTTTCATGAAGTCTTTCTTTTACCCATAATGCATAAGTTGGGTACAACCACAATCAGATAATATGACCCAAATTAAAATAATTAATTTTCTGGGTGGCTTATTCTATTGATTATATCACAATGTTTGCATGACACTTGTTTTTGTTATGAAATCATGTTACGACTAGTTTCAACTGTGAACAAATTAAATATTAATCAGGAGTTTAAGGACAAATGAAATAGAAAATAATCATACCATGTGTATATAAATGATCTTCCGTAATTTACATATATCAATGTATCCCACAACATACACTGCAAATAATGATGCAATCTGAAATTTAAAAAGAAATTAAGTTAAAAATAAAAAGCATATATGAAATTGATAACTATAAGAATGACGAAAAGATTATGTTTATTTTATCAAATTGATTTATATTCATACAGAAAGTGAGTTCTTTAGTTTTCCTTTTATCTGCCAATTTATTCTTGAATATGGTCAATATATTAATAGATAAAATATTGGTTGATTTTTTTCCTCCTATACACAGCTCTCTCATCCATGTGAATTGTCTACTTTGTGGATTATCCAAAACAACACTCATTCTAATCAGGCTGATGCTACTGTCAACACAAACAATTAGAAAGTGCCTTGTCCAATCAAAAAATATGAAAATGTAATTATAACATGACAGCTAATACATAATTGAGAAGGTACATTAAACTCAAAAATAATTATGCAATGCATGTGTTCATAAAAATACATTTATTTCTGCTTGTTAGTCACTCTTTACAAGTATCTCCATTAGTGTTCTCTTTCATTAATACAATATTCAAGCATTAATTATAATCAAATTTATAAAATTTCAAATTAGAAGGAGTACTTTCATTGCAAAGATATTTTTAGTTTTCTACTTTAAAGAAAATTAAATGTTATATGTCAAGAATTCTAAGAATACTGGAATTATTTAGATGAATTAATTGGTTAAATGATTATAGAGTACCTCTTACATAGAGGTATTATGTCAGACAATACCTCTCCACCCTTCTTCATGAAGAAAGCAATTTAAACTAAATTCTATGTCTCTCCCACTACACAAACATAGCATAAACAAACTGCAAAACAGCTGAATACTTAAATATATAACTTAAGTTGCATTCATCAATTTTTTCTTCTCCAAGCAATCTACAACCAATTTTCCCATTAGTAAGATAAACAACAAGGTTTCCCTTTATTCAGAGTAACCCATGGGGAACACTGTATTGCTTACCAGTGATTGATATGACACAGTAACTATGGGGAAATACATGCTGTTATTCAACATAAACCCCACAGAGAGTCACAATACCTCCCCTACCAGCACCCCCCCCCAAAAAAGTAGGCCATCTTCACTAACTGGAAGCAATAGGAATGCTCCCTTTCCACCCCAAGGGCTAAGCAATACACAGCAAATTTGTAAGTTAGAATCTTAAAGACAGAATCTCAGTAACAATTAAACCAGAAACTGATTTAAATAAAATGTCATCAAACTAAACTAGATAAAGAAGTCTAAAAGGTAAGATCAAAGGAAGAAATAAGTGTAAATAAAGCCCATTTTTAAAAAATAATAATAAAAATAGCTAACTTCAGTGATATCTCACTAAGTACTGGGTACTGTGTTAAGAGTATTATATACATGACCTCATCTGATGTTAAACACATCCCAATAAAGTAGGTTCTTTTATTTTCTCTATTTCAGAAATGACCATTTTCGCCAAGTCAAGAAGCTAGTGAATAAAATTAGGACTCAAATCCAGCCCTAACTTCATCTCCCAAGCAAGACATTCCAAAGAATATTAAAAAGAAACTCCTCAATTGCTTTATACAAATATGGTCAGCATAATTTTAACAAAAACAGGAGAGGGGAAAATGAACACACAATTTACTCACTTTCTCAACAAGCTACCCGGCTTTATGTACTTCCATTTGAAGGGAGGCAAGAGTACGTGGAAAGATGATAGGTAAACTGCAGACTGGTAGGGGGAGTTAGAGCTGGTTAACCATTGTCCCTGTAATCCTATGTATATTTATCCTTCATGTAAGAATATTCAGGAAAGACATATTTTACTTAAGAGAAAAACTACAGTTTATCTAAGAGAAAGACTTACAGTTATAGCACAAGTCCTCTTTCAAGCACGCTAACAAATGCTGAAAAAGATAGCATTCTTACAAATTTGAGTTATTATACTCTATTAGTAAGAAAATAATTAACAATCATTAATTAATTTTACTTATTTCTCTACCCTGAGCTTGCATTAAAAACACGAACTAGAAAATATTTTAGCACTTAGAATCATATAACATCTTGGTTATAATTTTATACAAGTGAGTCTGCATAATCAAACATGTTAAGCTTAAATCAGTTTAAAAATATAATCAACTCACCTGAGTAAGAAGCACAAACTGAGCAAACTGCCATGGAAGCATGAAAAATACATTGGAAATGCAGAGTGCAATCAAGCTTCCTCTATAAAGTTTTGTAGCCCTTGAAAAGATAAAATAAATATCAGCAAGTTTACCACAAAATAGTATAGCATGGTTCCAAACTGTTACACATTAGAATCTCTAAGCATGGTCTGGTTATAACCTAAATACAAAATGAACCACTGGGTTAGAAATTATACCTGACACTCAATTACAACAATTTTCTGTGAACAGTAAATAACCATTATTACTATAAAAACATACAGCCTGTAAAGGGGAGGGTGGCTGGGTCAGTATCCATTGAATTTTTTTTCAAATTATATTTTATGAATTTAAAATTTTTAAAATAATGTAAGTTGATTCAATAGATTCATTAGTTGGAAAGGCAGATGTGTCTATGAAAACATGATAGAAAACAGCATATTTTATGTGCCAAGTATTAATATTATGGAGACAAGTACTGCAAGAATGCAGACGAAGGGCTGAGCAGCTGAAAGAGACTTTGTGAGGATGTGAGATACACAATGGGTCTTGCACAGGTAAAACACTGAAAAATGAAGAGGAGGCGAAGTATGGGGGCCATTCTGGAGCCATCTTCAGAGCCTTCACTTAGGTACTGACTCATAATTGAGGAGATTTTTACAAGGGTGAGGTGATTATATCTTTTCTTCTAAATCTGTGAGCCAGTGTAAAGCTCCCAAACATGCCTAACATCTTCATAGAAGTAGAGCGTGCATGTCAATACATTGAGGGGACAAGATATGCAGCTTGGACAGAGTAAAGAATTCCTGGTTAGATAAACCTATAGGAGCACTGAGCACCCACCATGAAATTCCCATCCTCACTTCCTCAAGTAGCCCTTCTCCAAAGGACATCCTTTTCTGCTACTCTAGTCCAACAAGGGTATTTCTAAACTCTAGGTAACTTATTAATGGGTTATGAAACCAATTTACTAGATACAAACCGAGCATTTTTTAATGGAGACAAGTAGACTGAAATAGAATATACATGACTGCATCTTTCTTAATAGGAGTTCCATTCTGTGAAAATTTTGTTTCACTTGTGTGCATACATGTATGTATACACTGGGACACAATGTAAAATTTCTTATTTTTATAGATTACAGCCAAGAGGTTTGAAAGTCTCTGTCTAAAATAAAGCATTTCTCAGGGCTTTTGAATACTAAAGATGATTTTCATTTTATGGGTAACAGGAGACATTAAAGATTTCTGATAACTTAATACTAATCTGTTGGGTACAGAATGCACTAGGAGGAGACAGGAACAAACAGAAAACAAAGAAATTCCAACTGGTGATCAATATAGCACTGACCAGAGATAACAGAAATGGAAACATAAATATTACCAAGAACAATCAAGAAAAAGCTAAGACTGTGCTGGTATTAGGTAACTTATATAAAGCTGAACTTCTAAAAATACTTAAAATTCAAAACTGGACAAAACCAATTTTTTAAAATAAAATATATTGCTAACCTTACATATGAATAATTCCTAGCATTCAGGATTTGTTCTTTTTCCAGTTTTACAGCCATAGTCTCAGCTCTGCAGCCTGCGTCAACACTGTTCAGCTGCTTGTTGGCTCACCCAAGCCATTCACCCACCTCCTCCCTCTCATATCATGAGATATCAATTACAGGTGGAACCAAGAAATACAGGAAATAGCTACTCTTCCAAAGGAGACAGATATCAGTAAGCAGAATCAAATATCAGAGTATGTAGATGAGCAATAGTGAAGAGGCTGTTATCCTTCAGAACAAAGGCAAGAAGTTTGCCACAACTCTAGTAAGGGAGGATATGGTTTCCAGGCTAAAAAGACTGCAGCTTCCAAGAAAGCAGCTGTCACCCCACGCAAAATGAAAGCTGCCACCACATTTCCAAATAACCAGTCACACCAGCCACCACAGCACAGCCACACCAGGCAAGAAGGGAGCTGTGCCAACCAAGAAACTAAAACAGGAAAGCTGCCCTAATCAGAAGTGATGAGGTGCCAACGAAGATGGTGAGGAAGATCAATATGACAGAGAGCAGCTGCTCTCACTTCAGATGGGCAGGAATATGAGAGGGAAAATGTCAATCAGAATATAAACAGAGAAAATGAAGAAGACTCTGAAGAAAGGGAAGTCCCTTAAAACTTTTCAGCAAAACCAAAGTAAACACAGGAATGAGGTGGATGAGGCTGAAAATGACACTGATTATGAGGCTGAAGAAAACATAAAGAACTTGCCACAGAGGCACCTGGTGACAAAAACAGAAGAACCCAAAAGAAAGCAGCCCCAGAAGGCAGGAAACAGCAACTGGAACAGCTCCACAGTGGTGGGCAGAATAATGGCCTCCAAAGTTGTCTATGTCCTAATTCCTGGAATTGGCAAAGGGGAACTAATGCTGCAGATGGAATTTAGATCACCAATCACCTGGCTTTAAGATAGGGACAGTAGCTGGATTATCCAGGTGGGCCCAATATAATTACAAAGGTCCTTAAAAGTGGAAGAGGGGCAGAAGAGAAGGTTGTAGTGAATTGATGAAAAAGGACTCAATCTGCCATTGCTGGCATTGAAAATAGAAAAAGGAGCCATGAACCAAGAAAAGCAGGTGGCCTCTAGAAGCTGGAAAAGGCAAGAAAACTGATTCTCTCCCAGAGCCTCTAGGAAGAGTGCAACCCTGCCAACACCTTGACTTCAGGACCTCAGACCTACAGAACTGTAAGATAACAAACCTCAGTTTGTGGCGACTGGGTATCACAGCAGTAGGAAACTAACACAGCCTTCTACAGTATGAAGGGTTGAATGAAGCAGTGATCGGCTCCTGGGGCAGCACTGCCCACAGCTACTCAGGTCAGATCAGATCAGTGAGTGTGAGGAGAACCAAAGGTTCATCATCAGTGGATTTAAGACAGGAGCAAAGGTAGAAGAAAAGCAGGAATCGAGACTGATGGGCAGTCCACTGTCTGCACTACACTGAAGGAAAAAAGCCAGTATCAAGAATGTGGATGTGGAAAAACAGAATCTGCAGTGGTGAATCAAAGATTCTCTCACAGTACAGCACTTCTTCCAGAGATGTTTGAGAAGGGAATGTCTCTTGAAGTGCCCCAGAACCAGCAAGGCAGAGTTAAAGGTTATGAATTCATAGAGGTTCACCTTATTTGAAGGTGCTAAAGATGCTTTAAACTCCTAAAAAGAGGAGTTCAGGGGACAGCAATAAGGTTGGAGTTGCACGAACTTTAAAAAGCTAATGCAAAAACCACTACCCATCCCGCGTTCTGTAAAAGGTCTGTTTAAAGACACTATTGCATAGGAAACTGAAAGCTATAATGGCTCTAGGCCTGCTGAGATAATCACAGAGGGAAATGGATCACCCCAAAGGTTTGGCATAGGAGACTTCAATAAGGTTTTTTCGAATCTGGCAGATCACTGAAGGGAGTTCTTATTGTGAGTTATCTTTCAGATTTTCATCATGCTTTGTTCTATTTTTCCACAGGCCCCATTTTGTTTTATTTTTACCCCCTGGAGCAAGGCAGCATCTGTCTAAACTCAGTATTTGTCAATAGAAGAAAGAGAATTGTTCTTCGCCCTACTCTCTTTGGTGCTTGAATCTCTGTTAGGTCTCCAGCTGCAGGCCAGATGAACGTGCAAAAGCCTAATCTAATCTTGAATTTCTAGCAGGAATGTTCCTAGTATATCTTTGGTCTACTGAGGTGGTTTCTTTCTGCCTCTATTATCTGATTCTCAGGATGCTAACCAAATGTAGGAAGAATTACGTGTGTTAATACACCTAATTACAATGATTCTCTACTCTGAAGGACTAACATCTAATAGGAAACACTCTAGCAAAAGCAGCCTTTCCCTTCTTTCTGCCCATTTTTAGAAGGCTATAGTGGCAGCAGAAGACTTGAGAAAGTAGAAATGACAGAAGTGAAATCAGATTTGCTGCTCCTTGAGCAGTCACTGTGGACCACTAAGAAAAAGGAAGAGGACCAGAAGGCAGATGGAGTAAATGTTTGGGGTATTAAATATTTTTATACTCATTTTTATTAATTCAACCTAACAATAGGATTATATTAATTACTTTATTTTGTTGACTGTTTTTATTGTAAAAGCTTACGAAATTCTAATTTAAGTTATTTAATGCAAAAACAAAGAAAAAACACCTAAAGTCAAGTCAAAGTTACCTGAGAATATGAGTCACAAGCAACATCTGAAGTACAAGGAATGGATATGAGAAGCTTTCACGGAGAGGTGGTGTCCACATCACACGGGTACACTGAAAAACAAAACTTCAGAGTGTAGTATACTTGCTAAATTTGCAAAGTAATGCATACGAAGTGAAAGTTGCTATTTATAAATACAGCGAAAAGTCCTTTTCACAAATAATTGAAACAGTGTGTTGTAAAACAAGCTACTGGGCTTTCCATAAACAGCAAAACTGGTAAGTGAGAAACATTACTGAGAGAAACAAACATGGCTTAAGATCATGTGAAGCACTAATATCGTAAACTGTCCACAAGAAAGTACTGAAACAATGCAACTACATTCTAAAAGGAAAGTGGGGAAAGTATCAGCAAGAAAATGTTCTGCCAAAATTAAAAATTTTTCATTTGAATTGATTATTTAAATTATCTAAAATTTGTCGTCTTTACCATGAATTGTATCAAAACTATCCATAATTAGTATTAATTATGGAAAGCCCTTTGTAGTTATCAATTTTAGCATTCTCATTCACAATGCTGCTAGAAAGGAATACTGCATTTTTGTTTTTACTTCTTTACCCAAGCTACCCTGGCTTGCTCAATATTTAAAAGAAGGAGAGGTAATCAAATTAAGTAACAAAAGTCCTAAAATAAAAATAGTCAAGTATCAACCTATTTGAAAAGTTCACTTTGGACATTCTTAAACAATGTACTATCCCAGTTTTGGAACTCAGTCATTTTTCTGCATATATACCAAATACATTAAGTCCATCTTTCCATTTAAATAAAACTGCATAGGATTAAATGCAAGCAATCTAATTATACTACCACCACTAAGTAAGTCACACTAAAAGAAATCACTGTGTCTTTCAAGTCAAGCAAGGCTACTTACAACACTATATAGAATTATAAAGACCATGTCAGAAATCAGTGTTTCTTTTATTTTAGCTCTACCTCAGACTACTGGATATTTCTACTATTGCCATAGAAAGCCTGAGCCAATTTGCTCCTCTTTTCTACCAAAGCTCACCAGCCTCTATGAAATTAACATACTTATCTACTTATGAATCAATTACATGTACAAGAGAATTCTGAAAAGATTGAAAAAGTCTTTTAATAATGTATATTTGCTGCTGCTGGAATTTTTAAAACCTGTTAGTTTATGAAATTAACTAGAGACTTCATAATGATTCATAGTAAGATATACAGGCACATCATTTCATTGCCTTTCCTTCACTTTACTGTGCTTCGAAGATACTATGTCTTTCAAAAATTGAAGGTTTGTGGCTACCCTGCATCAAGCAAGTTTATCAGTGCTATTTTTCCAACAGAATGGGCTTACTTCATGTCTCTGTGCCATATATTAGGAATTCTTGCAATATTTCAAATGGTTTCATTATTATTATTATCTGTTATGGTGATCTGTGATCAGTGATCTTTGCTATTACTATTATAATTGTTTTGGGATGCCATGAAATGTGCCCATCACAGATGACGAACTTAATAAATGTGTGCATTCTTACTGATCCACGGACTGGCTACTCTCCATAATTTTCCCTCTCCTTAAGCCTCCCTATTCCCTGAGACACAATAATAAAATTAGGCCAATTAATAACCCTACAATTGGCCTCTGTTCAGTTGAAAAAAAAAGTTATACATCTCTCATTTTAAATAAAAAGTTAGAAATCATTAAGCTTAGTAAGGAAGACATGTCAAAAGCTGAGATAGGCAGAAAGCTAGACTTCTTGTGCCAAACAAGTAGCCAAGTTGTGAATGCAAAGGAAAAGTTCACGGAAATTAAAAGCGCTACTCCAGTGAACATGTGAATGATGAGAAAGTGAAACAGCCTTATTGCTTATATGAAGGAAGTTTTATTTATCTGAATAGAAGATCAAATCAACCACAACACTCCCTTAAGTCAAAGCCTAATCCAAAAGCAAGGCCCCAACGCTCTTCAATTCTATGAAGAATTAAGAGAGGTAAGAAGCTGCAGAAGAAAAGTTCAATGTTTTTTCTTTAACTCTAATTTTTAATGTAAAATAAAAATCTACTAGTGGTCTACATAGTTTGATAGTTTAAAATGTCAATGCTTTCTAAAGGCATTATCTTGAAATTCAAGAATTAAAGAAGGAAATATACATGTGAACTGCCTCAAAACAGGTTATAAAATTGTATGCCGCACCCTAAGCATAAGGAATCAATTTATTGTGAAAATGAACTCAATGAAAATCTTACATTGGATAAAATGCCATCATCTAGTATATAATTTTTCTTTCTAGAGACAGGAGTCTCTAGTATATAATTTTTAGCACATATTCCATAGCACTGAGTAATATTGCAACATAATACTGCCTAGATGTTGATAACAGGCTTCTAAATTATTTTCTGCTTAGTAAAGGTTAAATGTTTAATCATTTACTCAAGAATCAAAAATGAAAAAGTCTCAATAGACAGTTTCATTTTCTAATTTCTATTTTCAAATAATTTACTTACAATATTAGAGATATAACTGATTTCTCTCCATAATTTCAAAATATGAATAGGAGTATAACTGACTAGTGAGTTATATGTTGTGGTTATTAGTATCAAATAGATTATGTTCAAGGCTTATTTCAAAAGTCTTGAATAGAGTTGCTATTTGCTAGATTAATCATAACTTGGTATAATGTTTAGGTTTAATACATTAACTGCCACGTGAGTTGTATTTAACTCATGCTAGTTTTGAGCCTGGGGCCTGCAGTTGGTTCATGCAAATCTTATTTGTTGATGTTCTTATTGCTACAATATTGACAATTTAGTTGCATATAATTCTCATAGAAAACAATAAAAAATGATAAATTTTTCATTAAATCAGAGACAACTGTTTTGTTCTCATGGTTTTTGTTCTATTTTCATAATAAAACACCATGGCCCTAAGAAAAAAAAATTTTTTCTAGTGTGGCAATCAAAATGTTAAATTACCCCACTTCTTACAGTGCTGTGCTATATTAGCTATAATATTGCTTTATATTGCTTAATATTAGCTATAATAATGTTTTAAACACTATACTTAAGAGAGCTTCCATAAAAGATTTCTGGTCACCAGGAAGGCTCGGCTATTCCTCTTCGTCAGAGAATGGTATAGGTATAAGGATACTGTCATGTGCATGGTAACTATAATAATGCTAGATGCAAGAGGCATGGCTTGAACATCTCCTCTTTGATATTATTTAGAAAAATCCCATAGTTTAGGAAGCCTTAGCTTGGCATAGGCTTTGTGCAGCTGATGGAACTGCACCTTCATAATAAGTAAACCTGGTCACTTTCTTGGAGTTTTGGTCTATTTCTATACCATATATAGGTTGCCCAAATGCTTGGGATCGGAAGTGTTTTGGATTTCAGATTTTTCTTGCTTTTTGGAATATGTGCATTATACTTACTGGTTGAGCATCCCTAATATGAAAACTCAAAATCTGAAATGTTTTAATGAGCATTTCCTTTGAGCATGTTGATACTCAAAAAGTTTAGGATTTTGGAGCATTTTGAATTTCAGATTTTCAGATTAAGGATGCTCAACCTGTACTGAGAAGTTTTGCTCAATTAATCAGTTACATATTTCAATTTGAATTTATAATACAAGTTTGGCTCACACAATGTTTAATGTGGCAGTGATATGTAATTGCTATTATTAAACTTTACTATCTTTATATGGAATTGCTGCTTGTTCTACAAAAGGAAACATTGATCTTTTTGTTTGTAAACAACCAGAATATCAGTTGCTCAATTTACACAGAACCTCTATGAAAGCAGCCAACTTCATTGGAAAGGCAATGAAGTACCTCTTTATGCCTCCATTCATGGTTGTAGTGACTTGAACGTCTTTACTTATTTAAACTAGAAAGTATATCTGGCAAGATGTTATCAATATCACCTAGTTATCAACGTAAGTAGAATTCTGACTATAATATGAAAGCATTAGTCAAGACATAAAGGCAATATAAATAAAAACTGAAACAAAATTGCACTATCAAAATAACTTAGAGAAACAAAATAATTCAAGTTGCTTTTTAACTGTTTTAACTTTTGATCTCTGACTGTACCCCCTTAGAATATACCCTTAACAGAAAAATAACTGTGAAGAAATCTTGAACCTTACATAGTAGGTTCGTTATTGGTAATGACATTAGTGTAGTAATTCTGAAACTATTTTGTATGTATTACAGAATAAAACAAATAAGTAAACACATTTATTTGTGGGAAAATAGGAGGTACAAATATGGAGTAGGGGAAGGCAGAGAAGAATCCTATGACATTGGATTAGAATTGGAGAAATCAGTACGAAATAATGATTTTTAAAAAATATACTTCCTACCTCGTCAGAAAAAGGGCTAAAAGCAATTACATGGAAGTGGCAATGAGCACAGATTGTGTTTTCTTAATATAATTTTCCATTAATAGGATCCAAGATTCCTTGGAAAACAGCTGATTTTATATTTGGGGACAAAAAAGTACAAGGGGATCCTGGAGTACTTTTCTGTGTCAGAAAGGAAGTATTCAGAGACCAATGGTACATATCAAAAGGGCAGAGAATAGTACCAAAAAACATAAAATACCTAGGGATTAATCTAACAAAAGATGTACAAAACATTGCTCAAAGAAATTAAAGGAGACCAATATAAATTTACATTTATGGATTAGAAGATTTAGTCTATTCAGCATGTCAATTCTCCCTAAATTGATCTAGAGCTTCAAGGCAATCACATTTAAAATCCTAGCAGGTTGCATATGTGTTTGGGGGAGGGAGGAGTAGTGACAAGCTTATTCTACTAATACACTTTATATGGAAACACAAAGGACCTGGAATAGCTATGGCAATACTGAAGAACTATGCTGGAGATTTTCACTATCAGACATCACAGTTATAAAGCCACAATATTTAAGACAATATGGTACTGACTTAATACTAACTTAAACAGACAAATGGAACAGAATTGAAAGTATAGAAACAAACACAGAAATATACAGTCACCTTATTTATGACACAAGCACCACTACAATTTATTGTCCTTTCAAGAAATGGTACCAGGTTAATTGGACACCCAAATTGGGGGAAGACAGGGGTAAAACTTGAACCTATTTCATAGTATACACAAGATTCTAGACAGAGATCATAGACTGAAACAGGAAAGCTCTACCAATCAAGCTTCTACAAGAAAACACAAGGAAAAATCTTTATGACCTGCAGTAGGCAAAGATTGTTTAATCAGACACAAGGAATAAACATAAAAGACTGATAAATTGAACTTCAAACTTAAGAATGTCTATTCACCAAAAAAAAAAAGAATGAAAAAACAGGCCATATGCTGTGAGAAGGTATTTGCAGAACATATATCCTACAAAAAGTCCATAAAACTGACAAAAAGTTCCCTTGTATCAATAAAAGAAATAACCCAAGTTTGTAAAAAATGGGTAGCCTTAAATGAGCACTTCATTAAAGAGAATACCTAAATCGAATAAGCAATATAAAAAAGTGCTCAACATCATTACTCACTAGGAAAATATGCAAACAAAAATCATAATAAGATACTGTTTCACTGACCAGAATGACTATAAATAAGAGCACTGCCAGTAGTGACTACAGTGTGGAAGAAACCAGAATTCTCGTACATTGCCAATAGGAGTGAAAACTTGTACAAGCACTTTGGAAAACAATGTGTGTAAATATCATAGACATATGTTGAGAGAAAGAAGTCGGACATTAGAAAGTATGATTCTTCCAAACAGATAAAACTAATCAAAAGTGATAGAGATCAGAGGAGTACTTAACCTATTTTGGGGATGGGAAAGGATATACATTGGATAGGGACAGAGGAGAGTCTGCTTAAGGACTGGAATTAGTCTATATTTTGATCTAGATCATATATACATGATTGTATACATAATCATGTGTACAATGTATACAATATATACATGTATGCATGGCTACATAAGTGTTTCCATTAAGCTGTATAGTTAAGATATGTAAATTTTAATGTATGAAAATGATGTACCATTAAAAATGTGAGGGAGCTACTACTGGCCAAATTTGTGATTGTTTGAATTTCAAGATGAATTATAACAGCTACAGATTATAAAACATTGAATAACAAAAGAATCCATGCATATATAGTAATAGTAAAAGAAAATGGCATGAAGGAGGATTTGTCTTTATAGAACACCAATTATTAAATATAAATGACAGAATTAGAAAATTACTATTTGTAATGGCCTAATGGCCAATGCAATAACTAATTCAGGCAAGGATCAACAATGGATGCTATAATCAATTAGTAAAATGTTATAGGGGAAGAGGATATTCATGGTGTCTCAAAGTATCATCCCATAGATCACTTATTAATGTAGAAGAAAAAAGAATATCTTTATAACAGAGAAATCTGAGAGCTCACCTTAACCATGTGATCAACTTAGTAAATTCAATAATGGGACGAACTGATCTTACGTGCCTTCAGATGTAATGAAGAGGACAAAACATCATTTATGTCATATTCACAAAAACATCTAAGGTGAAATCTATTCATGAGGAAACAATCAGACAAATTCAAATTGTGGGTCCTCTGCAAAATAATGAGCCCAGACTCCCAAAAAATGTTAATGCCATGGAAAAGAAAAAAACAGAGAAACTGTCCTAGATAAACTCTTCAAGACAAAATGACAAGTAAATGCAATGTGTGATCCATGATCAGACTCCAAAACAAAAAGCATAATTTATTGGGATAACTGTGGAAATTAGAATCTGGACTGCATTATTTTATTATATAACTACCAGTGTTAAATTTCTTGAGTATGACAACAGTATAGGGATCATGTAGGAGAATGTCCTTGATTTTAGGCAATATATACTGAAATATTTAGGGGTAAGATGTCAAGATGTCTGCAATTTATTTTCAAATGGCTCAGAAAAATGTCTGTGTATGTAGGTGTGTGTATAAGAGAGAGAGAAAGCAAATGCGGCAAAATACTAAAACTGGTAAAGGAAAGTGAATCTAGAATGTTTCTGTAGGTTTTAATTTGTTCAAAACAAAAAAGCTGGAGGAAAAAGTACAGAAACATGTACTATTATTGTACTGCCTTTTAAAAAAAGTTTCATTTTTTTTAAATTTGAAAATATTAAGGGGGTACTAATGTTTTTGTTGCATGGATAGCTTTTGTAATGCTTGAGTTAGGGCTATAAGTATGTCTATCACCCGAATAGTGTTCACTGCACCCATTAGGTAGGTTTGCCTTGTTAGTACAAGATTTACAGTGGACTAGCTGTAGCCCAAATAAACACATTAATTTAAAACAGCTGCTGACTCTGACTTCACACCTGGGAACAGCTGCCTAATTTCAGTAAGAACAGAGAGAGTCTTTGCTGGGACCCCAAAACTGACTTCTAACAACATATAGTGGAATCTGGAATAGCCAAAAACAAAAATGAATATTTTTGCATGACGGGCACCCCTTCCCCAACTTGGGGGAGAGGAAGAGAGAGAGAGAGAGAGAGAGAGAGAAGGAGGGAGAGGGAGGGAGAGGGAGAGAGAGGAAGGGAGAGGGAGAGAGAGGGACAGAGAGACAGGGAGGGTCTGAGGGAGGAAGAGAGAAAGAGAGAGAGACTAAAAAACACTAACTAAAAAGTGGAAAACTATCCCCCTCCCAGTTCAAATACTGCTAAAGTCAAAGGAATTATCTCCTGAGCTGAGCACATGGGAAGCTGGAGATTAAGCCAAACTGAAGAGAGATCTCCTTAATTCATTTGAAGTAAACTAACTGCAGCCCTGCCCACTTAGCAGAATTCATGATGGGATCCAAATTCTCAGCCCCTCACCACAGGTGCCTGACAAAGGACAAGATGTTTATTCCCTGCCTAAGAAAATAAAAGCAAAAATGATTATCTCGTTCAGTCTTTATCATTCTTTTATTCAAATTGTCTTGCATAAAATAAAGAGCTATGAGATATACAAAATAGCAGGGAAATATGACCCAAAATCAAGAGGAAAAAACAGCCAATAGAATTAAATCCACAAACAATGTAGATGTTGACATTAGAAGACAAAGACTTTAAGATAACTATAATAATTAGGTTTAAAATTTATAGAAAAATATGGATTAAGTGTATGGACAGATGATAAATTTCAATAGAGAAATGAAAGCTCTAGAAAAAAATGGAAAAAGGAGGAAGGAAGGGAGGGAGGGAAGGAGGAAGGGAAAATACACCAGATGGCGAAAATAGCAGACTGAATCTATCAGAATAAAGTATCACCGAACTCTGAGACACAGCAAGAGAAAATACCCAAAGGAGGTACAGAGAGAAAAAAAATGGAAGACAAAGAAAAGGGAGCAGAGTGTTAAAAAACCTGTGGAACAACATCAAGAAAATTTAAACATACATACAATTAGAATCCCCAAAGAAGAAGAGAGAATGGAGAAAACAAAATATCTAAACAGAAGATTATTGGCTAGAAATTTTCCAAAACTGATTGAAAATTAAAATCAACCCACAGAAGTGTTCAGTGAGCCTCAAGCACAGAAAATACAAAGAAAAGCACATCTAGGTTCACCACCATGAAACAAATAAAAATCAAATATGAAAAGAAAATCTTCAAACCATCAGAGAAAACACACACTACATTTAGAGGAACAGCAGTAATTACGGCTTACTTTTTATGAAACAATGGTTAAGAATTATTACTTACTTCTTATAATTCAAAGCAGAAGACAACAGAATGGCATCTTTAAAGTGTTGAAAAATAAAGCTATCAACCTATAGTTCTTATCAAGCAAAAATATACTTCAAAAAATGAAGGCAAAATAAAGACATTTTTAGACAGACAAAAACTAAGAGAATTTGTTGGCAGTAGATCTTCACAACAATGCTAAGTAAAGCTCTTAAAGTAAACCCAGATCTTCAGGCAGAAATGAGGAACACTAGGTGAAACCCAAACTGAAACGTCCAGTTGTTAAGGATGACTAGGAGTTAACTAGGCACAGGTTAAGAGATGAGAAGGACAGGGAAGTTTACAAGGCATAGGAAACAAGCATGTGCAAAGAACCTGAGGAAGGAAAAGGACTGGTCCTCTTCAGGAACTAGAGGAAGAAAGACCAGTAGAGCTGGTGGGGGAGGGGCGAAACAGCTTAAAGAATGATGTGAGATAAGACACTAGCTATCCAACAGGGGCAAAGTCATGAAGGATGTTGTAGACTAGTTTTCTACTATATTGTAGACTAGTCTTCAAATCTATATCAGCAGATTCATTCCCAACTGAGATTAACACACTTTTTTTTTTTTTACTGGACTTCTGGCGTTACTGTAAGTTTAATGTAAGTTCACAAATCCATATACATACCAATCAGTAGTCTGAATTAATAATATACCTTGTATTAATACTTTTATATTCTTTTCCAAAGTCATGTAAAAAATAATTTAAATCAAGCAATCCCAGCACTTTGGGAGGCCAAGGTAGGAGGATTACTTTGAGGCCAGGAATTCAAGACCAGCCTGAGCACCCACAAGACCCACTGTCTACAAAAAATAGAAAAACTAGCTGGGCATGGTGGCTTGCACCTCTAGTCCCAGCTACTCAGGAAATTGAGGCAGAAGGATCACTTGAGCCCAGGAGTTTGAGGTTGCAGTGAGCTATGATGACACCACTGCACTCTAACCCAGGCAACATAGTGAGACTCTGTTTAAAAAAAAAAAATTAAATCATGTCACTCTACTGCTCATAATCCTCCAGGGGCTTTCCATCTAGTCCAAATAAGCCTTACAATTACCTACCTAATAGATTACAGAATCTATTCCTTCCCTATCCCAACTCCCATTATTAAAGAGTTGGAACATATCGCCTATCACTCTCTGTTCCTCCTTGCTACTGCCCGAATAAACCAGTTATTCTCCCACTTTAGGCAGAAGACTGCCTCACCTTCACATGATTGTCCACAAGGATAGGGGTCTTTGTTTTACTCAATGACACATCCCAAGCATCAGAAAGTACATGGCATACAGCAGGCACTCAGTATATGTTGTTTTAATTGAATTGACTAAAACAGAAGACTAAAAACAAATGTCCTGGCCAAAACATAACTAGCATTGGAAAGAAAGGAAAAAAAGGAAAAAAAAAAAACAAAGAAGGAGGTCCACAAATTGGTAAAAAAAAGATCTCTGCGTCTTTCACTTGTAAAAGATAAATTATGGTGTTGTCTTCTTTGAAGTCCTACTCCCTTAACCTAAGAGTTACATGTTTAGAGAGATTAATGTTTAATCAGGAACCTAAGAATTTTTTTCCTGCAAAAACCTCCATGACACTGGTCTAGGCAATGATTTCTTGGATAGGAGTCCAAAAGCACAGGCAATGAAAGCAAAAATAGACAACTACTATTGCTTCAAATTAAAAAGCTTCGCTCAGCAAAGAAAACATTAACAGAGTAAAGAGACAACCCACAGACTGGGAAAAAATATCGTACATCTGATATAGAAGCTATTATATAAAATATATACAGAACTCAAACAACCCAATAACAAGAAAACAAATAACCTAATTAAAAAGTGGGCAAAGCATCTAAACAGACATTTCTCAAAAGAAGAGATACCAATAGCCAACAGATATACAAAGAAATACTATTCATCAGGGCATGCAAATTAAAACCATAATGAGTATCACCTCACACCTATTAGAATGGATATCATCAAAAAGACAAATGATAACAAGTGTTGGAGAGGATGTAGAGAAAAGGGAATCCTTTACATTGTTGGTGGGAATGTAAATTAGTACAGTCATTTTGGAAAAACAGTATGGAGGTTCCTCAAAAAACTAAAAACAGAACTACCATATGATCCAGCAATCCCACTACTGGGTATACATCCAAAGAAACTAAAATCAGTATGTCCAAGAGATATCTGTACTTCCTTGTTCATTTCAGCATTATTCACAATAGCCAAGATACAGAAGCAACTTAAGTGTCCATCAAAGGGTGAATAGATTTTTTTAAAATCTGGTATATAGTGACTGTAAACATTGTACTGTAAATGCTTTGTAGTTTTCCCCCAATAAAAAGAGAGAAATTAAAAAAAAAAAATCTGGTATATACACACAATGGAATACCAAACAGTCTTAAAACAGAACAAAATCGTATCTTTTGCAGCAACATGGACAGAACTGAAGGACTCTATTCTAAGTGAAATAAGCCAGGCATAGAAAGACAAATACTGTATGATCTCACTTACATGCGGAATCTTAAAAAAGTTGATCTCATAAAAACAGAGAATAGAAAGATAGTTTACCAGAGGATAGGGGAAGGGGAGAAAATAGAGAAAGGGGAGATGTTGATCAAGGGGTACAAAGTTCCACTTAGGCAGGAAGAGGAATAAGTTTTAGTGATCTATTGTACTGCATGGTGACCACAGCTAAAAATAATGCATTGCATATTTCAAAATTGCTAAAATAGAATCTTTAACATTCTCACCACAAAAAAATAAGTTGGTGAGGTAAAAGACATGTTAATTAGCTTAACTGACTCTTTCTGCAAGGTATACATATATCAAAATATTACACTGTACTCCTAAAT
Source organism: Lepilemur ruficaudatus (assembly GCA_963574885.1). Lineage (NCBI taxonomy): Eukaryota > Metazoa > Chordata > Mammalia > Primates > Lepilemuridae > Lepilemur > Lepilemur ruficaudatus. The sequence goes on along the minus strand of CAUYRT010043188.1, from coordinate 58,091 downwards.
ATACATAATTATTTCTAAATTAAAATAAAAGAAATTAATAAAAAGAATCATCTCCATGCTTAGTAACCTTGAGCCAATCACTTAATCTTTTAGTGTTTTCATTTTTATGATATTGGGATATTATTCACTATTTATCTGTTATACAAGAATATAAGGATTAATAAGATTGCTTTCAAAGGGTTCTGAGCATTCTTTTTCAAATCTTATATAAATGGCATAACTATGTCAACAAGTAATTAGAACATGCACATTTATATTTTAGTTTCAGTTCAGTTCAAAAATATTTAAGAAACCAATATGGCTTAGAAATATGTTGTGAGTGATAAAAAAAAAAAGGTTAATTAGATATGAACTCCAAGGTAATCCTTTCATTTACTTTGAATTACTTTCTTAAAAAGTAATTTTTTCTAAAAAATAAAAAGAAACATCCTTCTCATATGTCCATATCTTTATACATGTGAACATGTCTTATGTAAAACAATCATGCTTTGTAATAATTTTTTAATCTCATCATGAAAAAGCTAACAGTCAAAAATTGAAAAAAATATTGTATTTAGTTTTTTATACTCATCTAAATGCTTTTCAATCAGCATGCTAAAAATTCTGCAACATCAGTGCATACTTATGTATCTTATTTTACAAAGAAATATTTTAAAAGCAGAACAAAATTGCTAGATTTCATCTTAGCAATAATTCTTAGTCATGACATAATGAACATTTAATAAAGAAGCTTGATCAATAAAAACATGCATGATTTTTATTATGCAATGTATAACCTCAATTTATTATTATGAGCCCCTTTACTGCATTTTCACAAGCTTCAGATTTGAAAGTTTTAAATTTGTTTTAAATAATTTGATTAATTCATTCATGCTAGACATTTTATAGTTCTTTTGTTAGGTCAAAAATTTTCCCTTGTAAAACCATCTGAAAGAAAAGAAAACTTTAAAAGTATACCATAGACTGTTTTAGAGTCTGGCATAGAGCAAACTAAAATGGATATAAAAGTAAGTAATAATCCACAACCAGTTTTTAGCACATAACCCATTCACTCATGTGATGAAAGTAACTCTTCTAAGAAAGTAAGTACCAATTAGTAACCCATCAGCAATTCTAGTAAGCAATGCTCTACAAAAGTTCACTAAATATGTGAATAGGTACTACCAGAGTAGATATTTCCCTCTCACATAAAAATCACATATTTTAGGTAACATTTTTAAAAATCAGAAAAAAATAGAGTCTGAAAATCTTATAACTTGAAAATCAAAATATATTTAAAATTATAATAAAGGTTTGCAACTACTTGAGTTCTTACCAATATTTTTCCCAAAACTGCAGTTTGTGCTCTCAATTTTAATATATGACATTACACAAAAACATCATTTATCTACCCTAAAGTTACAATTACAGATAAGTACAATTATCTACTTGACTATCACAGTGAAACTGAAATCTAATTCTAATGATATTTAGTTTAACTTTTCCTAAAAAAGTGATGTCTAAGCATGCTTTCAACTACACCAAGTAGCTCAAAATTATCAAAAAGACAATTCATTAGCCTGAAAAATCAAATGTCTAAACTTCATTGTTAAAAATGAAGAAGACTTTGTAAGGAATGACGTTCATGCTACATGAATATCAAAATTATAAGAAAAACATAAGATCAGGAATTAACAACCCTACTGTATAGTAAGGGTAACAGAGTAGACCTTTGAGCTTAACAGTGTTCTTTCTAGAGGTCTTGGTGCCAAAATTTTGAATAATCTCTTTCCTCCAACATCTTATTGTTAAATACAATGCTCCTTTCTTCCATTATTAAGCGGTTAGTTCCCATTTCTTAGGTCATTCTCACAGAATCTGTGTTTCAAATGTTTCATGGTCTACACTATCACAATGTGCAGCATCGAGAGTCAGGAAAAGCCAAATTATTTTTTGAGGGGGCTTGAAATTCACACTAAACCAATTAACTGATGTCATACTATAATCATTTATCAAATGCTCTAACCTACAAGGCCACTCTAGCTTTGCATTTCTGTGATTCTAAATACTAACTACATATTAGTTCAATATCCATTAGTAATTCACTGATTTTTATAAAGTTCAACATTGACTCTGCATTAAGTATGGACAGGATTACTCTCAGAGCTTTATAATCTGCATATGAAAAGATTGCAGACACTGAGTGTATAAACACATGAAAGGATGAAGTCACTTCACACAAAGCAAGCTGACCTTTTTCTTTTTTCTCTCTTACAAAGTTTACCATGAAAGAAATCTGGACAGAGATATATTACTAGAAATTCACTCACAACTATGATTAATTTAGATGAACAAAATCATTGTCTCTCAATTTACTTTGGCATTTAATCTAAACTAAGTTAGATAATAGCAACTACACAAGCTAACAATTACATATCAGTTACCATCTGCCAAACATTGTTCCAGGCACTTATATGTATGAATTCATTTAACCTCTGCAATAATACTACAAAATGGGTAACATCATTATGCCCATTTACAAAGAGGAAACTACAGGCCAGAGAGATTAAATGACTTTGTCAGGTCACAAAAACACTCAGTGACAGTCAGGATTTGAACCCAGGCAGCCAGGATCTAGAGTCCATGTTCTTTGCAGTGCTGCTTTCTTTAGAAAGCCCTTGGACAGTTGCAAATCTGTCAAATATTCTGCAAGAGATACTTAAAACTATATCAAAGGTTAATACATTAAAATAACAACATATTGTGTAGGCTAGTACAACAAAAAGCCTCACACAACAAAGTTAACTGTATCTATTACCAGTTTATTTCTATTATTCCTAAAATGTGAGCTTTCACAGTTTTAAAATTATTCAAAGAATTGAATCAGACCCACTACTTCTTCAAATCACTAAGAGTTATACACATTAGAAATATAATGGTCATGAAAATATAATTTAAAATGAATGCAAGTATTTAAATTTTGAACCAAAATAATAAGAACAAACATTTAAAGAATGCTATTAGAAATTAAATTTAAATATTAAATTTAAAAAAGAAACCTGTATTTCCAGGAGTGATTCTGAAAATATTTTTTGACTACCTACCTCTCCATGATTGAAAAAGAAGCACAACACTGTAACCAGGCCTCCTAATCGGCTGCCGCTGAAAAAGAGGATACAAAAACATAACTCAAGTAACAGAAATTCAGGTCAATCCTAATAAACCTTTAAATAACACAACATGGTAAATTCAGATGCTGTCCTCAAAAATAAATAAATAAATAAATAACACAACATGATAACCTTACAGTACTACAGCAGGTATTAGCCACACTAGAACTCTCCTATGCTTACACACATCTCCTACGCTTACGTAGAAATACTTTATTTCCTCCAAAGTATCATCAGTCAAAATAAGTTTCATTTTTTAAAAATAATTTGTCATCCTCAAAATGTGTAGACTCAGAAAAGCACACAAACTAAAAAGGATTAAAAATTACTAGTCATATTACTGTGCATCATGCAACCTGATTTTTCTTTCTCTTCGTTTTTAGCACCACCTATTTATTTATCCTTCAGCATTTCTCAAACTATTTTCTTTGGGACATATGATATACATTAGGAAATGAGATGGAGAAGAAGTACAGAAAAGGGCTCTACGATCATAAAGTTGGAAAACACCACACTGTCTACCTGCTTTGGAAATTCACAAAGCACTTCAGCACATTGAAGACTTAATTCAGTATTTCCTGAACCCTATCCCCAAGCTATTTTTCTGCAGAACACACTTGGTGAACACTAGTTTATAGATAAAGTTTTATCTTTCATTTGTTTTCAGAAAACTGGAATATAACACATGTATCAAAATACGACAATCAGCCTTATAACTCTAGCTAAGAAATCACAGTGGTATAGTCTGGTAGTTCTAACAACAAACTTCATTTGCTCAGGTAAGAGTGAATTAAGTTTCCTAATTTTCTCCAAGTCTGGGTAGAGGAAATGAGGCTGTTTTTAGGTTTGTTCCATCATTTATTTTACCCTTATTCTTGAGGTCTTCTTATTCTCTTTAGTTCATGCTGCTTTCTCATTATTCTACCCAAATACTTCCTTCTTTCTATCCATCTACAATATGTGTGTAACACAGACGGTGTAGATATTACAGGTCTTGTATTTACTCCTGGGGCTGTATGAACGAGGAAAAGCGGAGGAGATACAAGAGACAACAGGGATAATCCATTTCAGGAGCACATAGACCTGCCACCTCCAGAGGGAGACAGGTAAAGCTGGGATCCCAGCACAGGTGGCCTGTTTGCCTTAGCAAAGGAAGAAGAGGAAGACTGACTGCATGTTTAGTGGCAAGCAGTTTGTGGAGTTTCCATTTTTTCTACAAAACAGAGGCACAGTCACTTGCTGCTAGAGAGAAAAGGTGGCAGCATTAAAGGTTTGAGAAAGAGGGGGATGTCTGAAATACCACGTGCATTTCAGGAAAGTGGTAACTTGGGAAAACACGAGGGCTGCTGAGACATCTTAGGGGAGCAAAGGAGATTGTAGATCTCAGTTATAGGGTCAATAATTGCAGGATTACGTGATTTTTCTCCACTGGTTATTAGCCTAGATGGGCACAAATGAAATATAAAAGGGCAATGAAACTGAGGACATTCGCCAGAAAGTAGTTTATGTGATGAATCCCAGAAATAAGAAGAGATAAAGGAGCTAGAGAGTGGTACAGGCCAGGGAGTGGAAGCCAGGGTTCTCTCCTGAGAGGCATACAACATTTTCTTCAAAAGAAAAGCAAACAGGCTAATCCAGGCTTCATCACAAGCAGTTAGACATCAGAAGGGTTAAGGCAGAGTTAAGGGTTTAAAAAATAAACAAATTTTAATATTTTGAGTACATTAGTTTATAGGATTTTTCTTGCCACCTTCCCCCAATCCTGTTTACTTACCATTTTTTCATGTGTCCATCCTCCCAAATCTTTCTTTATAACCATACAAACACATATTTTTAACGTGATCATATTATTAACAACCCTCTGAAATTTGCTCCTTTTCTAATTAATCTAGCATGAAGATTATTCCTAATCAATACATGTAACCTAAGGCATTATTTTTATGGATGCCAAATATTGCACAGTACAAATGCACCACAATTTGTTCAGCCCTTTCCCTATTAGTGGACATACAGATATTTTTAAATTTCTTGCTATAATAAAAAAAATGTTAAGATAAACATCCCTGTGCAAGTAAATACTAGTGCTTTTATTTTGGTAGGATAGACCTAACTGTGAGACACTGAAGTCAAAAAATGTAAACTATGCCAGGCAGCACTGTACCAGTCTGCACACTCAACAGTGTGTGGAGGAGGTCCGTTTCTCTATCACTTGTGCGGCACCTGATGTACTTAGACTCTTAAATTTTGCCCTTCAGATAGCTGAAAACTTTTTTCTCACTGCCTACTTGTACTGAACATCATTTTCGTGTTCTGACAACATGCACTTCTCTTCTGTGAACTGCCTACTCACATTCTTGCCTATTTGTCTACTGGATTTTCTGTTTCCCTATTTAAAGGTTACGATTATCAAATCTTTGGCTGTCATATGTGTGACAAAGTATTTTGATATAATTTATGGTGTATTATGCAAGGAAGAATTTTTTAACATTTTACGTAGTTAAGTATGTCGGTATTTTCCTTTACTACTTCTGCACTTCCTGTCTTACCACTGAGGGTCTTCCACACCTCAAAATTAGTCTCCTAAAATTTCGTCTAGTATCATGTATTGCATTTTCCACTTAGATTTCTCATCTGTAGAACCCTATTTTTGTTCTCTTTGAAATAGCCAATTATGCTAATATCATTTATCAAATAAACATTTTTTTACCACTGAAATGAAAGTCAGCCTTTATCATATCTTAATCTCTTACAATGCTAGAATCCATTCTATTCCATCCAACTGATTTAATTTTGTATTTTTTGTGTCACATTTTTATTACTGTAGCATTATGGTCATTTTAATATATGATAAGGAAAGTTCCCTAACCCCAACTGCTCTTATTTTTTAAGATTTTTTTAGGTAATTCTCACCAATTTATTCTACACATATCATCTTCATCTTAACAAATCCCCACCTTAAAAAAAACACACACACACTTGGGTTTCTGATCAGAATGACATCAAATTTACATATAATTTAGGAAGGATTGTCATTTATATGATGGTAATTCAGCCCATTCAGTTGCATCATATGATGCGCTCTACTTATTCAATACTAACTGTATTTCTTTAAGTAAAAATTTTATGGCCAAGCGATATAACAGTCACGTATCTAAAATTAAAACTTCCAGAAATACAAAGGGAGCATAATAAAATCTGATCATCTGATCCTAGCAGAATATTTTAACACTCTCAGAATTTGACAGGTCAAATTAGCTAAAGGAAACTATCAAGGATTTGAAGGAGATAATCGATAAGCTCAATTTTGTGAATATACATAGTATTTTGATTATATAAAAACTATGCATTATTTTCTTACGTCCCTGGACCAGCTAGCTGCAAGGTACCTCATTCTCTGATTACTGTCCAAAACAACCTAAAACACAAGAAAAATGGGGAAAAAAACCTTTGGGAATTTAATGTAAAATTCCCTTTTAAAAATTCCCTGGAATAAAGAGGAATTGAAACTGAAATTTAATAACTTTAATTCCCGAAACAGCAGAGTAAATGTAGAGAAAGGACAAAAGAGCCACAAATCCAATTCCCTGACCAAATCTCAGGATACGGTCTGCATAAGAACTAAAGTCTCATACCCTCCCTCAATTGTCATACAACCTGGGGGGCTCTGAGGTTGGATAGTTTCCTGGAGGCAGAACCAGTGTGACAATATTCCCTTTTCACCAAATTACCAAAATACAGGTCATGGCCCAGCGTTTTCCATGAATATATTCAGCTTTGCTCAATTAACCAGGGAGGCAGATTTTCTGGTGCACCTCTGTGCACTGCAAAGATAGACGGAGAGAATAAAATTTGCTTATCTGCAAGGAATATTCTGAGTTACAATCACTATGAAATGATGTGACATGAAATAAATATAAAACAGTGTCCCCAGTATCTACCTTCCTCCTACCCCAACCCATAGAGACTACCACATAAATTCTTTTATTTTGCTAAACAAAAAAGATGCAGTGGCCAGAATACTTAAAATTGTTCTAACTTTTTTTCCGTTATAGTTGATCATTTGATATTTCAGCATTCCCCAGTGGTTAAAAAAAAAGTCTCTTCTGCAATATTACCACCAAGTGTCAGAAAATATGAAAGTTCCTATTGTGCAAATTTTAAAACACTCTAACATAACTAAACATTTACCACATTTATTCATACATCCCATTCACCTTCTGAGCTTCAATTTCCTTAGATATAAAATGAAGGCTAATTAAAAATGAAAATTTAAAAGATCTTTAAAATACTTCCCAGTTGTATGGATTTAAATCAATCATCAAATTTTTGAAAGCCTTCATTAATCATTCAGACTTTTATCTCTATTTCCAAAAAAAATGATGAAACATGCCAAGTTTAACTTTTGAAGAGAAAAAAAGCAATCATAGTTAATTTGAAACAATATTAAATAACCTAAGAGTTTTCTTATTGTTGTATACATCCTTAAGACAGAGAAAGTGAAAGAATAATTTGAAAACAACTGAATTAAGAGAATTTCCAATCTCAAATATAAGACATCAGCACTTGTCAGCCCAAGGAAGAAATGCCAAGCAGGCCTGGTTCAGAGCTAAGAACCCTGCTCTATACCTATGAGTGGGATTTACTTGTTACTAAGGAAAGAGACAGTGAAGATGAAAAAAGAGAGTGAGAATCAAGAAAGGTGAGAAAAGTTCTCAGCTTGGTCCTCTCCAGTCTGTTACAGCAATTAATTAATGCCTTTAACTCTTTGTTAGCACTAAGAAACAGAATCTACTAGAATGTGAACTTCCCAATTCACCATGTACCTGCCAGTGTGCCTAGCACTGAGCACTGTCAGTGGCAGATATTCGAAGGTATCTGAGGGGTACATGAAACATAATTACTATTCAATCGAAAGACTGCTGGCATTCATTTTTTGGAAGTTTGCGGCCAAACACACCACTCCTCACATCACTGTTGCCCTTGGGACTGGCCCAGATGTAAGCTCCCACTTGTCGCTTGTCATCAGTGCCATGTGCTCACTGGAGCCTCTGCTCTGACCCATCCACCACACTGCTTGACTCCCATACAGACCTCCCCACTGTGCCCTCCAGAACTTTCATCCCATGGTTAACAACTACCTACCCAACACCCTCAGCTTCTTCCCAGATGCTCCCTTCTCCTCCTGCCTAGAAATATCACTCCCCTCTGAGAAAATGCTTCCCCTAGCCTCCATCCCAACTCTGCCTCCTGGGATCTTGGGGTCTATCCACTTCCCTCCATCCCACCCTACCTAACCACACCAGCCCAGGCCGCTGTCCTCTTCTTCCAGGACAAACGCCTCCAACAGCCTCCCGCCCAGCCTCCCAGCCCTGCTCCCTCTATGTGGCAGCACCTGTCATCTTTAACAATGTTCCCACCTAAGGATTCTATTCATTTAGTCTTGTCAATGAAGTATCTACAACTTTTCCCAAGAGCTTTAAAATACTTACGCATTTTAGTCCATGTTTATTTTCCTTTTTAAAAAACAAAGTTATATACAAAGATGTACACAATTCACATTTTCCTGTCAAACATTTTGTATGTGCTATTACATTTTTACTACTTCTCTTTTGTCACTGAAGTTTCCTTCCTAGACTATAATTTCTCTGTGATTGTGTGTGTATTGAAAAGAGGTGGACAAAAAAAAAAAAAAAAAGAAGGAACCAAATCCCGGCGCTCCCACCATCACCCACACAGCCCTTCACTGGCATCCTCCACTACTCTCACGGTCAAATCAAACACTGAAACATGTCCAAAATGCCTCACAGGCTCTGGCCCCTGCGAACACCTCCAGGGTCCTTTCCCTATTCATACTCCTATCCAAACTCTGTGCTGCAACTGCAGCTGTCCTTGTCACAGCTCCTCAAATGAGGAGATCACATGGACTGCAGCCTACGGAAGAGCCTGGAGAGGAGCAAGACTGGTGGGAGCTGAGGCAAATGAAGCTGAGGGGCCCCAGGGTGACAGTGCTGGCAAAGACAGAAGTGGAAGGACTCCAGAGATTCTCAGGAAATAAAGCACAGGGTTCCATGACTCCTGGGACTGCAGAGGTGAGGAAGAGGAACGTCATGCATGTCTCCTCTCCTCCGGTCAGCCTCGGGCATTAGTGTGGACAGGAGTGTCATTTCCTGAGACGGTGATGACAGAAAAAGAGGCAGGTTTTGGAGAAAGGACGCCAATATTTTCAACCAATAATTTTCATCAATTTATGCATACTAAATAAAAATACTTATCTTTTAAATATTCATATACAACTGTTAGAACAAATCGGTTTGATTAAAGATATGCTAGCAGGCCAAGTTAATAGAACATTCAAAAAAATATGTAGCTGGAGAAGTTGGAGATGGTATAATCCAAAACCTATTTAAGACATGTTTTTAGCCAAAAACCCAGCCTGTATAAACAACAGTAAATGCTTGATTTTTTTAAAACAAAGAAAAAAGAAATATCAAATAAAACAATGAAAGTAAAATTGGCATAAAATATAAGAAATTCAACTTTCCCTTAAAATAGGTGGGAGACAGTAGAGGAGTAAAGAATTGACATAAAAAGCTATTCTAGTCTGCAAGAGAGCCTAAAAGCAATACTGAGTACTTTCTAGGTAACTTGGCTGGATTATGGGGAGAGAGACTAGGGAAACTGGTTACATTAACAATGTCTATTCACTTCAGATGTAAAGGGAGACATTGAAGCAAAATTAAAGTGGGGAAGGGTTTGACACACACACTAATCTTCTAGGTCCTCAGGGCTTCCAGAACATATCTAGAAATAAAGTAGTTTAAAAAAAATTTTATCTGAAAGATAAGAAACCATTCTACCATTCTGTGCCTCCAACAACCCAAGAAGATAACAGAAAAGAACAGAAAATTGGAGGGTGAATGCATTGTCCTCTATGACTAGCTGGTTCCTTACATGGAAGAAAAGGTATTTTCTGCTGACTAGCTCTGTCTACATCAGAATGGCCAGGCTTTTCTCACGAAAGCTGAAAAGCAATGGAGAACTGAGTAAACTGAGAGAAGGGTAAATATTCAAAAGAGGAGGAAGAGATCAGGGACAGATCAGAGTGGCCACAGGGATGCTGAGTAGCAGACATTAAATGTAGAGAAGGTCATGAAAAAGATCATTTAAAAGTTCTCAAAAAGTTGCCAGAAAGGGAATGGAAAAGAGAGAGAAAGACACTGATCCAGGCTTTGGTGTGTGCACCTTGGCCTTAAATACACAGTATCCATGTACCCCAGAGAGGTGGGGGATGGTGGGATTGTCACCAGTACTGGGTATCACTTCTACATTAAGGTGATGAAGAATCATATACACCTCCTGGAATCTCTCTCCTGTCTCCTGGCCACACACAGAGGCTGCTGAAGTTAATAAATGAAAGATCTACAAGGTGAAAGGAGCCTGGGTCTCCCCTAACAAAGCAGTTTACAGTCAAACCCACCAGTCATTAAGTACCACTCACCTGACAACCTTCAAATCAGTTTTCACAAGCTACCTCATTCTTAGATATAAATGTCAGGCTAAGGATCAACAGGCGGTAGGGAAGCTTTTAGGGTGAAAAACAAACTAATACAAAATCAAAGGAGACCTGGAGGTAACAGAGACAATTCAAGAAGCAGAAACATTTTGAATTCAAGATTCTTTAGTATGATTGGAAATCTAACAGAAAGGACAATAAAAAGTAACAAATAAGGGAGAAAAACCATATAAAATTAGATTTCAATTCATGAGTTCCAATATCCAATCAACAGGATTTTGAGAAAAACAGAAAAAAAGGAAAATAAAAAGTCATGAAGGAAATAGTGATAGAAAAGTTTTCCTCCAAACTGAAGAATGTAAGTGTTCAGATAGGTAGAACCCACAGAGTATCTGATTAAAAGGATGATACAGTATCTACCACATCATGGCCTTTTAGGGCACTGAAGATAAAAAGATCAACCCCTATACAAAAGGAACTGATGGCAGAATAGCACCAGAGTTTTGAAAAGCCAGACTGAATCTCAGAAGACAGTGGAACAAAGCCTTCAAAAGTCTGAAGAAAAATAAAACTCTATAACCAGACAAAGCAGTAACCAAGTACAAAAGTAAAACAAAGAAATGTTCAAACATGCAAGGTACATTTTTAAATTACCTTCATGTACTCTTTCTTGGGAACTACCTGAGAAATGTGATTCTCCAAAATGACAAAATAAACAAGAAAGAAGTCAAGAAACAATGAATCCAATTCAAGAAAGGAAAGGGGAATTCCCAGCATGGTGGTAAACAAAAGTCCCAGAACAGCTGTGCAGCAAGCCTAGAGAAGGCTTGGCCTAGGATGGAATCCAATGCAGAAGCCTCCAGAAGAGAGGCCTCAGGGATGGGGTAGGAGAGCTGAAATATAATGGATTACATAAATTTAACAAAGTATAAAATAAGTGCTTACAGCTCAGGTGCAGATTTGGAGAGGAATTAATCAGTATATAGGAAATTAAGGAAAACAAAATAGAAATAATTAAGCACAGGAAAAAATTTATGTTACCAAATAATTATTTATACTACTTGATTCAGCAGTGAGCAATATTTACATAGCTGTGATAATGTAACTCTGGACTACTGGTTTACATATCAGAATTGCTGAGGTTTCAAAGATTAGAAAGTGGTTTGGATAAAGGGATGGCTGAGGTGCTGGAGACAGGGCAAGGAACTGCTGCTGTGCTTTATCATGAAAACTCACTAAATAATGCCAAGAGATATGTATGTACACACAAAATAATGAAAGTTAATTTTAAAAACATACTAATGTTTAAGTAACATACCCAGTTGTAGAGCACATTAATAGAAAGAAAGTTGTTCAATAAACTTACCTAAAGACCTGTTGATATTTCTCAAACAGCCATGAGGAACAAAATCATAAAAATGTTCCAGATAACATTAAAATTGATGTTCCTTCTGCACTCAAATGTTTATAGCAACACAATTCACAATTGCAAAGATGTGGAAACAATCCAAGTGCCCATCAATACATGAGTGGATTAATACAATGTGGTATATGTATACCATGGAGTACTACTCAACTACAAAACACAATGGTGATATAGCACCTCTTATATTATCCTGGGTGAGACTGAGCCCATCCTTAGAAGTGACGTATCACAAGGATGGAAAAACATGCACCACATGTACTCGCCATCAAATTCTTACTAACTGACCAACACTAAGGTGTTCAATTGGTAGTAACACTCATTGGGTGCCAGCCAGGAGGGGAGCTGGGGGGGAATCCACAACTAATGGAAGTGGAATGCACTGTATGGGGGAAGGACATGCTTGTAGCCCTGGCTTGGGTGAGGCAAACGCATTACAAGTAAACAAAATGTCTGTACCCCCATAATATCCTGAATAAAAAAATAAATAAATAAAAATAAAATTGATGTTCTTATTCACCACCAAAAGAAACAAAATAGTATATTTTAATTTTGGCTGAAAACAATTAGAAAAGAAACTTTCCAAAAAACAGACCGAAACAACCACAAACCGCTAAACCACCCAGAGCTTTGGAGTTTAGGCACCCTTCTATATGGAGGATGATATATCAGGAGGAAATGTGCAATAACGAAAACAGACATTGAATGAAACAGAAACACCACACAGTTTATGTTATCTTTCCTTCTAATTTGTGGGTAAAGTGTTAATAAAATGATTCTAAGAAAAATTAACCGAAGAATCTATTAGATTACAAAATTACATGTATGATAGCTATAAGTAGAATAGGATCCTGATAAATGACAATATTAGAAAGAGTAAACTTCTACATATCAACTTCTACCAAAATAAACAATACATATAGAAATATTAGCATTAAGACCAGTAAAATCCTGGGAACTTAGAATCTTTAGGAATTGAATTATTAATATTACAGAACAGTAATGTTCTGGAAAATTAGAATGGAAAAGAGAATGGAAAGTCTAGATTCTTTTAAGTGCCATTTATCTCTGAAATATTTTAAATGAAAACTTTTTTATGAAACATAAACATCACTCACTTTGGAAATGGAATAAACATCTTCTTTTCATCACTCAGGATTTTTAAATAAAAATTAACTAAAGCTGCAGATAATTTAATTAGTGTGGAAAGAACATTTAAAATACATTCACCAGACAGTAAAGCACACACTCTGGAGTCTCTGTCTGTTCAAATCCAAACTCTGCAAATGACTAGGTCTGTGACCTTGGGAAAATGGCTTAATGTCCTTGTGCCTCAGTTTCCTCATCTATAAAACAGTTTACTTATCTCATAAAGCTACCATAGGATTAAATGAGTTTATCATTGTAAAGAGCTTAGACTACAGCCTTGCACATTAGTGTTATACATGTACTGTATTTCTTCAGTATTAAAACAGTCTTCAGTTAAGATGGGAATCTGTAGAGGCTTCTGTAGGAAGCTTCAGAATGAGTCCATGGGAAAAATATTTTCTAAATTGGTAAATGCTAGTTAAGGCTTATCTGATAGGTAACAGATTTTTATCGTGCCTGTCAAATACGGCAACCATGAACTAAGTTTTTCTTTCAATAATTTATTAATTCATTCATTTCATTCAATCAAAAAGTATTTTCTGAAGGCAGGGATTTTTCCAGGTGCTTTACAAATACTACCTTATTCCATTCTTACATAGAAGACAGTGTCTCCTAAACTCATTTAGGTCTTCTCCCTCCTACTCAATCACTTCTTAAAAATTCTGTAATCTTCTATTTCAGGTAACCCAATAAAACACTTTACCTTCCTGTTACAACCTGGAAAGACATTTGTTGCTTTATATTTTCTTTTATATCTAAAGAACTGACAGTCACTCTAAGTTCTTCTCATGACATTTATTCAAATTATATAAAAATTCAATGTTAACAGATTCCACCCATGATTTAGAGCTTCATACAGCTTTTTTGCCCTTCAGTCTTAATCACGACAGCCTAAGATTGCCAGACATCTGATGAAAGCTCCTAACATGCATGGTGCAAATCAAAAGAAATTAAAAAGAAAAAAAACCTAGAAGATGCCAAGATTATTCAGAGAGGGGGAAAAAAATTATTAACACTCTCAGAGAGAAAAGATATTGAAACCATGAAGCAAAAATAAAATACTATTTTTTTAAAAAAGAAATGTTCACAGAATAAAAATTTTTTGGAAATTAAAAGCATGATATAATGAAAATGAAAAACTTAGCGGAAGAGTTGGAAAAAATAAGGCCAATAAAATTTTCTACAATATAGAACAAAGTCAAAGAGATTAAAAATGTAAAAAGACATGAAAATTAGAACACTGGGAAATGTAACATCCAAACATAATAATAAAAGTTCTGAAAGAGAAAACAGAGGGAATGAAATAAGTAAAGAAATAATTTTTAAAAATTACTCCGAAATTAAGGGCATAAGTCATAAGATTTAAAAAACCCATCAAATGTTCAAGAATAATTACAAAATTACCAAGACATTTTGTTGTGAAATTTCAGAACCATTGAGAATAGAGACAAAGAAAAGATTCTATAATCTTCTAAAGAGAGGAAGGGCAGAAAAGGTCACATACAAAGGTAAACGAATCTTAATAACTTAAAAATGTCTGAATAGCACCATCTAAAGCAAGAAAACAATACAGAGAGACCTTCAAAATTTTCAAGTGTTCGCTGCTCAGCCAAACAAGCCATCAAATATGAAGGCAAAATAAAGATATTTTCAAATATGCTAAGTTTCATGAATACGCCTCTCATCTACCCACTCTCAAAAACTACTAGAAGATGCAGTCTACCAAAGTGAGAAAATAAACCAAGAAAGAAGAATAAATAGGATTACAGGCACAGAAGATCCAACAGAGGAGAATGGAGAAGGACTTCCCAATGGGATGGCAAAGGAAAATGCCAAGAGGACAGATGTATACAAACCACAGAAAGCAGCCAGTCCAGAACCAAGTACTCACTCATGTCCAAGATCCCCATGTTTTAGTTAACTTGAGGATAATGTCTAGGTGAGCCTGGACAGATTCTTGTCTGTATTTTATCTTGGTTCCCGCATGCCTTAATGCTGGCATCGGCTAAAGACACTCATTTACTCACAGAAGTTGTTCTGCTTTGATATGCTCCTGAGAGCTAGGGTACACAGTGTTTTTAGAAACAGGGGGCAGCTCTTTCCCTGACAGTATTTCTGCTTGACATTCAGTACCTGGCCCACACTACATTTCTGCCAGATGCCTCTTCTCAGTTTCCCAGATCTTGCCCACTGATGTCCTGAGGGGCCACACTCCTGGTTGATACCTACGTGTATTTCTCCAGCCTGTCCATAAGCAAAGGCTTTGCCTGGCAGGCCTCACAGGGAAAAGCTGCCCTCCCCACCGCAGGCTTGGTGCAGAGCCAATGCACTGCAGTCTCTCGGCGGAGTTGCAATCAAGGATTCAGGTCCCTCTGGCTGGTCAAGCTCTTCATATATGTTCATTCCTAGCCAACACACCTTTATTCCTTGGTCTCTCTATCTGAGGCCGCAGGCAGAGTGCCTCTTCAGGGCCTCTGCTGAGGCTTTCTGGTGGGGGAGTTTTTGAAGACACTTCTCCCCACTCTGACTCCAACTCTATTCTTTTCTACTCCTAGTCCTTCCCCCCATTTCAAGACCCATAAAACTGAAGGGGCCGTTTGTTTAGAGCCCAGAGCCTTTTGTTTGGGGCTCCATTAACAGTAATAAAGTGAGAAGACTCCTGAGCCCCAACAACCACGGATGCACTGGTGTACCTGACCCTGTACCTGAGAGGGGTGTGGATAGGTGGGGTCTGCTTTTGTTGATACCATCACAGGAAATGATTGCTTAACTCCTCACTTTGGGCTTGCTGCTTTAACCAGTTACTCCAACTGGTTAACTCAGCTCCCTCTCCCAGCCCAGCTGAGCTCCTGACAGTTCCAGAAATTTCCCTCAGGGAACTTGATGACCATGACCCAGAAACCCTGTTCAGTTATCTTCTGGGAACTTTCATATAATAATGGCAATAGTGCCCTTCCCTTAAACAGCTAGGTTTGTGCTTGAACTTGATATTTGGTTTTTCCAAACTAAACACACTATATTTAAGGATATAAAATCATAAAGAAAAACAAGAAAAATATTAGTCCAAAAGTTAGGATATCCTTTCCTCTGAGGGTTGGGGAAGGGAAGAGAATGTATTAAGAGGAATTTTTAGGGTACGAAAACTTCTGATAATTTATTATTTCTTTATCTAAGTGTTATAGGTATATAGGTATTCATTTTGCTAATTTTTAAATATGCATGTAAAGGTTTTATACAATTCCATAGATATGACATATTTCACACATAAAAAATGTATTTTGTTTTTGAAAAGGATAATGGGCTATCATAGATAATGTACTCAAATTATAGAGATGCATAACACATAAAGTAAGGAATTCCATGCAGCTATTTCTTATGTAAAACAAAAATTAAATTTCAAGGCCTTCCAAATTTATCACACCAAGGAGAAAAGTTAGGCCCTGGAAACTGAGTTACATAATATGCCTGTTTTTCTTCTCTGGTACATGACTACTGCTTCCTGACCTTTGTGTTGAGATGCTGTACGTTAACCATCTCCCTGTTCTTCATTCAAACCTAGATGAAATGACATTGGAGACAGAGACCCTTGTGATTGTTACCGCTTTACCATAAAATGTTAAACAACTCCCTTAGCGTATAATGAATAGTTACCCAATCAAATCTTCTATCTGTATGTTAGCCTTTGTTTGGAAAACGTTGTAATTCTGTTCAGCACCTCTGTTTTTGCTTAAATAAACAATCTTCACTTTTCCCCACACTGGGAGCACTGATCACCGTTCTTTGGTGTCTGTGTAACCCAGATGACCGCCCTCACACTTTGCGCTTGAATAAACTCTTTTAACTGGATCTTGAGCCTTTTGATTATTTTAAGTTGACACTTATAAGACCCTCAATATGAGCTGAAGGAATAATATAAAAGTAAAGTTCAGGCCGGGCATGGTAGCTCATGCCTGTAATCCTAGCACTCTGGGAGGCCGAGGCAGGAAGATCGCTTGAGCTCAGGAGTTCGACACCAGCCTGAGCAAGAGCGAGGACCCTGTCTCTACTATAAAGAGAAAGAAATTAGCCAAACAACTAAAAATAGAAAAAATTAGCCGGACACTGTGGCATGTTTCTATAGTCCCAGCTACCCGGGAGGCTGAGGCAGGAGGATCGCTTGAGCCCAGTTTGAGGTTGCTGTGAGCTAGACTGACGCCACAGCACTCTAGTCCAGGCAAGAGAGTGAGACTCTGTCTAAAAAAAAAAAAAAAGTAACGTTCATTAAAAGTACTCCATGGAGTAATAATAAACAAACGTTCAAGCAGGCAGCAGTGACTGGCAAGGTATCAGTTGGTACAGACAGATACTCCACATGGGCATTGTTCTGGCTGCTCCAGGATGAGTCATTAGCCCCCTCACTGCCCATTGCTTTCTCCAGAAGACCTTCTCAGATGATGCTTAATCTAGAATGGAACCGAGAGCCGAAAAGCTTATTAATAAAAACCAAAAGGGGTGTTTGGGAGGCACCCTCAGAAAGGATGCTGAATAGGAAAGGACTCAAAGATTCTAACACAAGATCTGCAAATCATACTTAGACTTAAGCGCTTTTATGATTCTACCCTATTTCCCTTGTCTTGAGAGGTGTGGGAAAGGAATTTTTGTATATCCTTCAGTTTTAGGGAGGTACAGGAATTCTGAAGATGGAGGCAGCAGTAATCAGTGGGAGAACTCTAAAGAGAAAGTGAAGCACAAAAAGACAGAGCGAGTCCTCCTAGGTCAGCCACAGTACTAGTCTGTGAAAACCTTGGGTGGTTTTATACATTTTTACCATCCTAAGATCAAAAATAAACCAAGCAACCAATGGTTTGGCCTGCAGGTAAGCACTGTAGGAAGAGAGTGGTGGGAGAGGTGGATGAGACCAGTCATCTCCGCTGGGGAAACACTGCTGGGGAGTGGAGGAAGGGATGGGAGAGTAGATTGGGGTGTGACAGGAGTACCCAAGGGGAGTCCAATTTAACAGTTCTGTCTCAATTTAGTCCTCTATGATGGGAGGGTAAGGGATGAAGGCATTTCCAGGTAGATGGGAAGGAACCAAGAAGGAAAGATCGAAAGACTGAGACAACTAAAGAATAACCGGCAGCAAGTGGGGATAAATCTAACACCAACAGATGAATGAGCCTTAAACAAAGCCCTCTTCCAATAACTCTCTGGTTCACAAGACCTCTGTATCCCAGCATTGCACTCCCTCTGTTATTTGAGCTAGTCAGAGTATTTCTGGTGGACTATTTCCAAAAAGAAAGGAAAAAAACAATCCTGTTTAGAAATCCTGTTATTGTTTGTACACATCCTTTTTAGCAGGAAAATTTATAATAAACTTGATGTATGTATGTATTTTTGCCAGAGAGATGGTTGTTAAACATGCGCAAGCGTACCACTAAGGGTAAATAATTAATAGCTAAAATACTATCCAATCTATTCTTTCTCCACAATGCACAATGACCTAGCTAGAGGTATTCTCAAACTCTAGAATAATCCTAAAATCAAACTAAACTGCAGGCCGGGCACGGTGGCTCATGCCTGTAACCCTAGCACTCTGAGAGGCTGAGACGGGATCCCTTGAGCTCAAGAGTTTGAGACTAGCCTGAACAAGAGTGAGACCCTGTCTCTAACAAAAATAGAAAAAATTAGCCAGGTGTGGTGCTGCACGCCTATAGTCCCAGCTACTCAGGAGACTGAGGCAAGAGGATTTGCTTGAGCCCAGGAGTCTGAGGTAGCTGTGAGCTAGGATGATACCATGGCACTCTAGCCTGGGTGATAAAGTTAGACTCTGTCTCGAAAAAAAAAAAACTAACCTGCAAAGAATACAGGTTTAGTATTACTTGCTTGGTATCTATCTGCCTTAAGGTCCAGTAAAAAAAAAAACCAGTAAGAGAATTTTAGGCATATATGAATTTCCCCTACAAGAAACTGCGGGGGGAGTTTAAATGCCCAGCAACTACTCTCTTCCTTCCTCCCTGCAGAACAGAGATTTATATACACTGGGTGTTAAGAAACTGGCCTCCAGAAACTGTTATTCTATGGTTTAGAAACATCAGGGTATCTCATGAAATAAAAAACTGTAACTATGAATTAACAATACAACTTGAAAAAAATTAACAATGGGTATTTTTTTAAACACTACAATACAGAGAATTCCAGCATGAGTAAGTTATGTTTGCAAAGCAGATCTCACTGCATCTCCTCAAGTTAGAATTCGGCAACACAGCCTCATTCACCATTTGATTATGGTTTTTTTCCTACTTCCATTTCTGATGAAATAGACTAGCTTATCTGGCTTCTAAAATCTTTTATCTACGTTATTTTAAAACAAATATACTTCTGGATTGAAAACTGTCATACCTAATCTGCCTGCAAACTTCTAATCTAATAGACAAATCTCAACTTTGATTTCTGAATTACGGAACACAATTTATAAAAAAAAATCTAAATACAATTTTAGTTATCCTGCTCTTTATTTTTAACCCAAATATAAGAAGTCTGCAGCTTTATCCCACTCATAAAATTAGAAGGGTGACTAAAGTAACTATTAAAGAAGAAAATATTAAGAACTAGTAATTTGAAACCTCTAAAAATACTTCATGTGAAAAACACAAAAATGCAACAAAAAAACTGATAGAAAAGAAGTGATAAGAGACATTATTCAACATGATATACACCAGGATCAGCATTTGAAGGCTATTTATACAACTGCCCTCAGGGAGCAAAGGAAGAGTCAGGGCTTCCTGAGAATACAAGTGGCTCCATTATGCACAAGAACTGCAAGCTCATTGGTGATGGGTAGTGCTGGGAAGAACCTTGAGTTCAGGATGCCTTTAGAAAGAGTTAAAGGGATTATTCAGGATTAAGGAAAAGCCCACAAACAGCAGAAGAAGAGCTGGAAAAATGAAAATGTTTGTTGCAAGTGTGCACTACTGCAGGGTACGAGGCCTGGGGAACCCCAAAGGGGCTGGCTGAGGCAAGAAGCAGTCAAGCAGGCGGAGCTGAAATCAGCTGCAGCCCTTGGCACTGGAAAAGAGCCAGAGACAGCTATTTGGAAAGACCCAAATGCTCTAAGGTATGAGTTGTTCCCTTGTGCCACCTTAAGCAGCAGTCTACCGACATTTTTTTTTCTTACACTAAAATTACAGTAAGAAATACGACTTTACACTATAGCTCAGTACACATTCATATACACATACATATAGCAAATGGAAGTTTCTCTAATATCTACCCTTATTAAGTGTGGTCAATGCTACTGTTTACATTTCTATTTTTTTCTTTTTCATGTAAAAACACTGCCAGGCTCAAATGACTAAAGTGATTTTAAAACCCCCTAATTGGTCATGCCCTGCAGTTTGACAAACACTGTGCTGAAGTAGTCACTGCTTTACTTTGGATCTGGCGAAAGTCAAGGGTCTCAGGAGATCATAGCTCAGCTTGAATCCTGTCCCTGTACTCGCCAAATTCCTGATCTTCACTTGCTTTAGAAAAGGTTTCAAACCATCCTAGTATCAAGGCTTTTCACCACCCAGTCCAACCATTGTTCCAATCTTCATCTTCTACAATGCCCACTCAAGAACATGCATCCCAAAGTTAAACTGACCTGCTTTTTACCTGCTTCCCAGGACCCAGATTTTCCATCTTTGCCTTTCCCTGGGATGTTTTCTTCCTCATTGTTCATTTCCACCTATCCAAATACCCCTGACTCTCCAATCAAGCTAAAGTGGCCCCTTCACACAGCAAATTTCTCCTTACTCTGGAATTTTGAGCTCTTTATCCTTCTTTCCTATCTTCCATTACACACATTCTGCTACTACCTCTATCTCCCACCCTCCCCACTCCCATGAACTCAGAGCCCAAACACAGTCTTAAGAAAGAAACTACTTAACATGTACGTGTTGACTGAACAACTGAATATGCATCTCCCAAATAGGGAGAAAACTGCCTACCAGGCATGGTCGGGACTGAAGATTAAGAAAGTTCAGGTCAGGGCCCAAACTACCAAGAACCCCTCAACCAAAACCAGAACCTTGTATTCTGTTCAGCGGATGTTGTGCTTTCTGCCTTTGAAAGAAAGGTTATAAATTATAAGAAAACAATATGAATGTTTTCTTTAGTAGATGTTTAGAAATTCTTCTTTCAATTAAAAAGTAACTGAGCTTGGTGACATACATCTGTAGCCCTAGCTACTAGGGAGGCTGAGGCAGGAGGATCCCTTGAGCTCAGGAGAAGTCTATTGTGCACTATGATAGTGCCTTTGAATAGCCACTGCACTCCAACCTGGGTAACATAGCAAGACCCCATCTCAAAAAAAAAAAAAAAAAAAATAGTAGTATCAATAAAGACTAGCAATCTAGCAATCATGCCATATTTCACATTATAACTTCTGTTACTTAAAATCTAATCTCCCAAATGTGATAAAGCTATCCATAAGACAGATGGGCAGTACTTAGCAAAATGAATATATACAGGCATACTGGCCCACTTTTCTTTAAGTCAGCCTCCTTTCCTGATTACCATATTCTTTTGGTTAAGTTATTTCTTTGTCCCTTGTTTCCAAAACAAAATCTTTCACTCTTTCACATCATCTGTTAATCATGTATTTTCATTTTAATCTCCCCAATTAAATAATTAAAAAAATTTTCTTAGACAAAAGTCAGCAATATTAGCATCAAAGTATCTTAAATCTGTATGCAAATATATTTTAAATGTATCTTCTAATAGCTTTCTCCTTTGACAATATTTATCAAGTTATTGCTATATACTCAAAACACTGAGCTAGAAACTCAACAGATCTTTGAGGCACTAAACTGAAAAAATGCCATACTTCCAAAGCAAAGAAGATAATGGGATAATACAGATGCAAACTCATTATCCCAAGTTGAAAATCATATACATATGTTCATACTTCCATACTACAAAGAATCAGTAAGCAGTAATGAAGAAAATTCTAAAGATACCCTCAAGGTGAAACAGTTCAAACACATATACAGTATGATAAATCATCAAAAAAAAAAAAAAAGAAGAAAAACAGATATCAAAACCCTTAAAAAGATTAGTCAATCTTTTAGTTTTAGAAATACTACTCAACTGTAAAGGAAATCAGGTTAGATGTTAAATATTTGTATAGAATATGCTTCTATTTTAACATTAGCAAAGAGCCATTCATATCATTTGATAATGGTCTTTTCCTTTATATGTTATATAAATAATACATATTATTTATGCTCAAGTGCCTATAAATATTTAAAATTTATCAAGTATCTCCACCATGCTCTATTTAGGCCTCTAAAACAACACTGGTACTGTTGGCCATACCAATGGTGAACTCATGCAAATGTGAAATAATTCTATAAGTAGATATTTTAGGAATGAGATTGTTATAAAACTGAACTATCAGCTAATCAATGATTATTAACTAATCAAGTATTTTTATTATTCTAGTGTATCTTACACATACTAAAATATTCTCTTACCTTAAATATGTGCCATATATGAAGAACAATGCCATCATTAGTCCATTTAAAATAAAAATTACAGCAACATAAAAGCAAGCAGGATCTCCCAATCCTTTAAAAATAAACAAAACATATGTTCTAACCATAAATTACTTTATGTGTCTAACAATGTACATTAAACTGTGTTTATTTTGAAAATGGTTGCCAGATATATTAAATGGTTGCCTTGGTTCCCATGTGAAAAAATGGCACTACTGCAGAACATAGATGAGAACAGGATAGTAGCTGTGGTGGTTTTGAAACAGGGCTGCAAATTCACTGATACGCCTCCTATAGAGGTATGAGGTCTATGACCCGTTTTTGAGTCTGGTTGGGCTTGTTATGGCTTCAACAGAGTACAGCAGAAGCAATATCATATGACTTTTGAGGCTAGGTCTTAAGAGACCATGCAGGGTACAGCTTGCAGGCTTAAGCTGCCATAGGAAAAGCCTGACTACTCTTGGGTACCTTGCTGTAAAAAAGGCCCAAGTCATATGGAAAAGCCACATACATGTATGTGTCCCAGTGGACAGTCCTAGCTGAGGTCAGCCTCACAGTCACCCCAACCAGGAACCAAAATGTGAGTGAAGCAGCCTCCAGTTAATCCCGGTCTTCCCAGCCATTAGAGTCTTACTAGCAGAGGCCCCTGATATCATGGAAACAAATTAACCCTGCTATATCCTGCCCAAGTTTTAGATGTGCAGAATATACAAGCGTAACAAAATGGTTGCTGCTTAACCCACTAAGTTTGGGCTAAGTTTATTATGCTGGGTGTATATGTTTATTATGTTACTATAGATAACTGGACAGTATTATAGAAAGAAACTTACCTTCACAGCTTTCAATAGGACTGAGTCCTTCTCCTCTGGTAACTGTCCAACATATCTTGGTTTGAATACCAATCAAGTCCATTATTTTGGTATAAATCCGGTACCAGCTGGCCAAGATTACCTATTTTTTAAAAAAGTAGAGGCATCATAAGAAAAGAAATTATCCTAAACAGTTTTTATTACTATAATATTTTTCAGATGTTTTAATAATTAGCAAATTTCCCCTTCCTGTACCATCCACTTGGCTCTCTTTAAATCTAGTAAAATGAAGCTTAGAATCTCCTATCTCTTCATTGGTCAGTCTTCAACTGCTCATCCATGGATAAGAACAAAATATAACAAAAAAATTGCAAGATTTATATTTTTCAAAAGCTATAAAACTCTAGTAAGGGACATAAAAGAAGATTTGAACAAATAGAGTGGCACTGGGTCTACTTAAATAGACCTAATTTTTCAAGATGTGAATTCTCCCTCAAATTAATTCATAAACCTAAAACAATCCCAATCAAAATCCCAAGAGTATCTAAAATTTAACTGGAGAAATAACAAAAAGAAAACAACTAAAGGGAATGTCCTAACAGATATTAAAACTTATTACTTACAGTAATTAAAATGGTGTGATACTGGCACAGGAACCGCCAGACAGCTCAGTATAACTGTGGTGGAGGTGGCGATGAGCCACCTAGGCCCCCCTTCTGGGCTAAGGCTTTCATTCCTCCAGCTGCCCAGAGGGCCGATAACTGACAGCTCTCAGCTAAGTCCTTCTCTGGGAACTGCTCTTGGCTGAAGAAAGTAAATTCACTGGGGCACACCCCTACCCAAGGGCAACCTACATCCAATAACTAACTAGTCAACTGGGAGGGATATAAAGGCCAAGGGCCCTTGCCTCAATGCAGAACAACTCTGCAGGGCCATCCCAGCTCCAGAGCTCCCCCAGGACTGACTGAGGTCTTCACTGTAAACTGCATTACAGTTCAACTCTTCCACTTGCCTCACCCTGCTTCCTTCATCCCCCTCCAGCTGTTGATCCCAAGGGCACTCCCACAAACACTTCCTTCATGTGAATCTCCATCTCAAAGTCCACTTTCTGTGGCCTCAACCTAAGGCAATACTGAGCACAAAGTCCAAAAACAGATGCAAGCATATGTGTACAATGATTTTGCATATTAAAAATATAAAAATATAATTATAATGAGTATAAAGATTGTTTACATGTATAAAAGAAAAAACAAATTTTTAAAATTCATACATATTTCTGTATAGAAAAAAATATATACACATCTTATACAAAGCTAAAAGCCAAACGAAAAAATTATATTTTATCTATAAAGCATTACAGTAACACTTGTGTATAAATTAACATAATAAATTTATTATAGACAAAAAGCATGAACAAGCAAATATTTTTAAAACTGCCAGTGGAGATTTCAATTAGTAGAAACTTTCTAGAAGGCATTTTGGTGGCATGCACTAAAATCATTAAAGTATATATTCTGTTGAACTCAACAGTTCCACATCAACAAATTTATAGTTTTGAAATGAGGGTAAAAGGACAGACCAAATATCACTCCCTTGCCCCCTCACTTCCTGGACAGGCTGACCTTCTCCCACCCCCACCCCAAGAAAGTACACTCAATTATATGAGGAACCCTAAAGAGGGAAGAAACATTATTTGGCAAATAACATGTAAAAGTAATGGAGCTCCCTTACTGTAATCCCTACAAGCATACCAAATCTAGTTTTTGCATTTTCTAAACAATCACAATAGAAGTTCCTATAGAATCAGTTAAAGCTCCCCCAAAATCAATAATAATCTTTGTCCCATGTTCCTTCCTAAGATACATATTTTCTTTTAAAAAATGAAATAAAATTGAATTATATCTTAGATTTAGAATAAGCATTTATACAAAAAAACAGTTAAAAAGTAAAAAATCACAATTGGAAAAAGTAACTTACCTCAGGGTAAAGATTGAACCTTTTTAATGTATTAATAACAAGGGGATATTCAGTCAGTTTATCATTCATAATCATCCAGACTCCATTAAAAAATGAGGGTGCTTCCACAATAGTCTTGAAGTAGGAATAATATAGTCCCTGAAATAAGGATATGCTCTAGTTATAATAAAAGGTACATAATTATTTTGCCTCTTCTTTGCCTAAAAAAAATTTTAAATACAGTTTTTAAAACACAATAGCTACAATTAATTTCATAGGCTTCTGATCACTGAAAAATTCTAAAGATGAAAAAACTATATTATTTTCATATAATCTTGTCTTAATTGAAATAATTAAAAGCAAAATAGCTTCAACATTTAAAAATAACATGACTCAGCACACTTCACCTAAGAAAATCCTATAACCCATACTAATATAAGTGTGACAAAAAGCTATCTTATGAACAGGGTGAGTGGTTCATCATAGAACTAAAATTTACCATAAACCAATAAATCTTCCCAAAAGTGTTCCCCCCCCAATTGCTTACCTGAATCCCCAAAATGACACTATCATTCATTTTTTCCTCCAGATTTACATGCAAAATTGCAAATGTGCTGAGAAGGCTATCTGATGACGTATTAATACATACAAATTTCATTCAGATACCAATTAATTTTATAGATCATTCTCTCTTCCTATCAAGTCAGCATAAAGTAAGAACCCTGTGGGAGAGGGGATGTGGGGGGTGGCCCTATTTTGAGGAAAAGAGATGATTTTTTAGCTTGACATGCTACTTTGGAAAGATAGCAAGGGTGGAATAATACATTAGGTGAAAAACAAGAAAGTACAAGAAGCCTAGTGGGGAGTATGAGTGGCAGTATAAGGGAAGACAGATAAATACAAGACACAATTCAACCTTCTACGCAGTTTTACCTAGAGCTACCCTGGCAGCCAGTATCATTAGCTACCAAACTCTAAACTGGCTTTAAGGCTCATAATTACAAAAGTAATATGCCTACCCAGGTATTTACTGAAAAAGGAAAATATGGTCTTAATACTACAGTGTTTTGGTTCTCATATCACTAATTTTTAAAATATGTTTCCTACTGTATTAAGTTGAATAGTGTTCCCCTAATTTCATGTCCACCAGAACCTATGAATGTGACTTTATTTGGAAATAAGATCCCTGCAGATATAATCAAGCTAAGATGATGTCACACTGGATTAAGGCAGACTCTAAATCCGATACAACTGATATCCTTACAAGAAGAGGGAAATCTGGACACAAAGATAGACACATGGTAGGTGTGGGGGGATAGGGGAGCCATGTGACAACGAAGGCAGAGATCAACAAGCCAAGGAATGCCAAGGATTGCCAGCAACCACCAGAAGCTAGAAAGAGGTAAGAAAGGATTATCCCTGATAGCCTCCAGAGACAAGATGGCCCTGTCAACACCTTAATTTCCCACTTGTAGCCTCTAGACTCATGAGAGAATAAATTTCTCCCATTTTAAGCCATCTAATTTACTATATTTTGTTATGGCAGCCCCAGGAAACTACACCTACCTTGTTTTGTAGGTTTGATTTGGGAATAATGTAAATGTTTTATTTAATTATAAATCAAATAAAAATCCCTAAATAGCAAAATAAAAATAAAAGAATTAACTATTTATTAAGTTAGAAGAGAATTTCAAGTAACTTTAAGATACAGTAATTTTACTGTATGTCCCTAGTGGAATATATCCTATGCCAAAACAAACTATAAGAAAATTACTTAAACTGTTTTCAGTAATCATAGGCTTTAATAACATCTTTGTACTTTTATTCATAACAAATAGTAATTTGAAACCAAGATTCTCAGACTAAGAGAAAAGATGTAAGTTTAATACTAAATAAGTAAAAAACATCTAATCCCAAATTTCAATTTTAAAATAGGAATATAAATTTATGATTTACTTTCTTTTGAAAAAAAAATCGTTTCCTAATTCTGTTCTCTAAAAAGGCTTCGACACAATGGTTAACCTAGTAGCAATGAGCAACTCTAGCACCAAAATTGTGGTCTCTAAATACCATTTGCTACAGAAAGGAATGGGGGCTCTTTGCTAGATCTGGGAAGAAAATGTCTTTTACAATACTTGAAAGAAAGCAAGCTACGGAACACTAGTAAAGTCACATCAAGAGCAAGCAGGGTGAACTACAAAGGCTTTCACTAGCTAAAGACAGGAAGTTTACAAAATACATCAAAATCCATCACACGATAATGACATACCAAAAGAATGTACTCCATTGGTCACCACTGGAAGATGATAGAGAATGTACTCATTTTTCTGAAAACTGATAAATAAAAAGAAAGTATCAAGTATTTTCCTGTCTTTCCTCTATGAAGTATATATCAGGAAACCAAAAAGGTATTGCAGGAAAGTTCTTTATAGAAGAATTATAGTGGACAGGCTTGGTGGCTCATGCCTATAATCTCAGACTATGGGAGTTCAAAGGAAGAGGATCACTTGAGTCCAGGTGTTTGTGGCTGCAGTGAGCTGTGATTGTGCCACTGCACTCCAGCCTGGGTGATGGAGTAAGACTCAGTCTCTTAAAAAAAAAAAAAAAAAGAGAGAGAATTATAATTAATAAGTACAAGAAAAAATGATAGAATAGATCACAGTTTGCCAATGATAATTAAATAACTGACCTAGCTATGACTAAGCTATAATACAGAGATCAGTATCACAATACCTAAAGCCACTGATCAATCTTAGCATCAGAGAAGGTGAGACAACTAGATATGGTATGCCTCTTGGCATGATCCAACAGGAAGTGCACAACACAACCTAGGAAGTATTCCTGCCAGGAAAAAAGTCAACTCTTCAGCTATCAAAACTCTAATGTACCGATTTTCAGGAAACTTGGGACAAATAAACATAATAAACAATATGAATTACTGTGGGTAATTCTATAGGACAAATGACCTGGAGTCTTCAACAAATAAATAGCAGGAAAATAAAATAAAAATGGGAAGAGTAATTTATTTAATAAAGATTAAAAGATTTAAGAGATATATCAACTAAATGCAGTGCCATAGACATTGTTTGGATACTATTTCAAACACACCAACTGCTTAAAAAAAAAAACAAACCATAAAAAAAGAGCCAATGAGGTCATCTGAATACAGATTTTTATTCAGTGACATTAAGGAACTGTTGTTAATTATTTTCAAGGGTAACAACGGTAGCAGGGTTAAGAACAAAAAAAGAGTCTTGTCTTTTGAGATACTTATGAAAGTATTAATAGATGAAATGATACAATGTCTGGGATTTCCTTTAAAAAGAAACGGATGACTGGAGGTGTACATATAAGACCACTGGTTATGTGTCGTCAGTTGTAGAAGCAGGAGAGTGGGGTGGGGGTTGCTATGTACTCTTTCTACTTAGAACATCTTTTTAGAAGTTTCCATGACAAAAAGCTTAATTTTTTTTTTAATTCCTGAAGTACTACAATAAAATATCACATAAAAACTAACCATTTCAGTGCGAAAAGCCATCTCCCTTTCCAATGTTGAGAGGTGAGAAAAATGACGATCATTTTCAAAGAGGTGTGTTATATGGCTCCTGGAAAAACAAAACAAAGCAACAGTGTTAAAACTTACATTAAGTATTATTTTTAAAAGTAACTCTAAAAGCAAAAATCAAAGTATCCATTGCAGACAATGTAGTAATAAAACCCAAATAAAATAGTATCCATATTTGTTTTCTACTCAGTACATCTTTTTCTACTACAATTTCTATTAAAAAAACACATTCAAATTAAATTTTAAAATTAAAGTGAACTAGAATGCTGCTATTTTAAATGAAGTACAATAAAAGTATAGATTAAACTACATATGTCACTGGGTCAACATTTCAGAAATATCTAATGAAATTCATATTTTTCTCTATCCAGAAGATTAAAAAAATTAATCTTCTTTGCAACATGAATACTATATTAATGTTAAGTGAGGCAGAATATCAAATATAGCCTCTTTAATAATGGATCTCTTTTATGAAGAAGATTATATTATTCTGACCCTGATTTATCAATTAAACTTTTTTCAGACTACTGTGCTGCATGTATTTTATATATATAGGAATATATATATTCACCCTTACTATGCTGAAATTATTCCTTTAAATGTATAGAGAAAAGCTTTGGTAAATTATAAACATCTGCATAAAATACTGTAGGAGAAAAAAACAATCTTACCAGTGCAACACTGCTGCAAAGGCAGCTGGAAGAAAAAAGAAATTTACATTACTATTTTAGCATAAGGAAATATTTTCACCTTACAGAAAAGCATGTCAATATAAGCATGTCAAATACTGAGATGTATAAATGTTGGACTCTTAGGGACTGGGGAAAGAATATTGGTTCTTCAAAAAAAGCCCCAAGGCTATGCTTAAAATTCTAGTAGACTGGACCATAAGGGAATTAAAAGCATATAGCTACAATTTTCATTCACTCACTTATTCAACAAAATATATGAGGCCTAATATTTGCCAAACACTATACAGGAACCATTAGATGAAAACTACCACTGATAGAACCGACAGGAATAGACTCACAGGTAAGGATAACTTAGAATAAAGAAATATGGTGGCTTGGGGATACAGGATTGGGGGTGGGGAAAAAAGAGGGAACTACCATTTTTACATACTACTGCAATGTCTGAAATTTTATTATAAATCTTACTCTTGTTTTTAAACAAATTTAAAATGAAATGAGGAGGGAGGAAAAAAGAGAAAGAAAGCTAATAAAATCAATCTCATAAGAATCAACAGCTTGCTCTCTATTGAAGTACAAAGAACATATTAAGATGAATCCAGAAAATATTAATACCATTTGGTTTCCTTGTATCACGAGATACATCTGATTGCAGGCTTCTGATTAACTACTAAAGTTTATGAATTATGTTTTTGAATTATGAAAACACTCATAGAAATAAAAACCAAGCCAGGTGCTCACACCTGTAATTCCAGCATTTTGGAAGGCCAAGGGAGGAGGATGGCTTGAGCCCAAGAGTTCGAGACCAGCCTGGGCAACATAGCAGAACCCCATCTCTACAAAAATATTGAAAAAAAAAAAGAAAGAAAGAAAAAGAAATAGAAATAGAAAAAGAAAAAGAAAAAAAAAGAAATGAAAACCAAATAGCTCAGATCTTATTGTCTTATCCTTGAAGTAGTATTTATATTTTTTTAACTTAAAAATACATTTTGCCTTGGAGATACGGTTACAAAAGACAGAGTTACTCTTTCTAGATCACTGAAGTTAAAATATTTAACTTGGTTTGTCATTTACATTTTTATAAGGTATTTTCAGCTTTTGAAATTTTAATTTTTTCCTTATTGACAAACCCATTATTTGCTTTTGATTTCTATCTTTAAAATTTTCACCCCACGATAATAAAATTTGGCCTTTATTTTCTCAATGATTCAACTATCATTTTCTGAAAAAAATCATTCTTCTCTCATTGAATGTAAATGCCACATTATTCTACTCAAGACTTGTCACATTTACACTTTGATAATCCCTTTGAGATCATAATTGGATTTTCATTTATAAATTAATTTGGGAAGTATCTACATGTTTACAATATACAGTCTTCATATCCATAAACATGATATGTACCTTCAATTACTCAAATTGGTTTTTAATTGCCCTTGAGAAAAATCTTACAGGTATTGTTAATATATATTTCTTAAGATTTTCCTGGGAGTTTAATATTTTTTTCTGTTAATATTCATGAAGACTTGTTTTACTGTACATTACTAGATACTGTTAGCATATTTTTGAAGAGTATTTATTTTGTAATGTGTTTTTTACTCATTCGCTAAACTATTAATTCATATAGTTTTTTAGCTTATCTTTCTCTATTTTAAACAATATTATTTAGAAATGATAATTTTGCTCTTGTTATATAATTTTACTGTTAGTTTCTTTTTCACTTACGACAACTTATAGACTACTACCAAATAATTCTGATAAAAGAAGGCATCCTTGACTTCTGCTGACTTTAACAGCAATACATTTCACATTATGCCATTAAGTTGACCTTTGACCATAACAGTTTTGGAAGATTTGTCAAAGTCATCATCCCTTAATGTCCTTAAAATACCACAATTTCTCAGAAGGATGGGAGACACAAGATACCTTTGGTACCTTCCTAATTTAATTCCTTTAAATTGGCTCCCTTCAGCACTACAGTAGGCAATCCTTGGAGTTCCGGGCAAGTGAATGGCACTCTTTCCTAGTCTCCAGGGCCCATTCATAATCTTGTAACCTGTACAAGAACACACAACAGGTAAACCAAGAAAAGGAAACTAGATTTAGGAATTCTGTCCTGCACTGCACGGCCTTTGTAGAAGAGGAATGAAGGGGTGAGACTAAGGCCTCCTTTACCCTAAAGTATTCCTATTTCCCTCCCTCTTTTTTAAAGATAAAAGGGAAAAAAGTGTTACATTTCATCTGTTGCTATAGGC
Source organism: Lepilemur ruficaudatus (assembly GCA_963574885.1). Lineage (NCBI taxonomy): Eukaryota > Metazoa > Chordata > Mammalia > Primates > Lepilemuridae > Lepilemur > Lepilemur ruficaudatus. The sequence goes on along the minus strand of CAUYRT010043188.1, from coordinate 26,068 downwards.
AGCACATTTTATAAAAGTTATTAATTTTTGTATAAAAATTTAGAGATATATTTTATTTAAAAATTAAAATACGTTCATATATGTCATTTGAAAATGAAAGTCTCAGTAAAGCAAATACTCCTTTGGGAGCATATAATTGAAGAATAGAGACATAAAATAAAAAAAACTTCTGAAGGCACACCTAAAGAGCTTTTCTTGCCTTCTCGCCTACAGAAAAGCGTATACCAAATGATTTTCTCTAAGTTTATTTCAGTGATTATCAACCCTGTCTATGTCTTTTTGGGAGTGTAACAAAGTTAGTAAGCTAATTTTTTCCACTTTAACACACATGCCATTTTTTGGGATTCTAAGGAACTAAGGTAAATATAGCATTTAAAAGACCCAGAACATAAAAAAACTATAAATTAAAAAAAAAAATCCAAACCTATTCTATAAGAAAACAGTATTCAAGGAAAGGTTTGCTTTGTAATCCAATTTAAAGCATCGCAATCCTTATGGCTGAGAATTTTGAAAGGCTCTTATAATTTTGCTGGAAGCACAGATATTGCCTATACTCTAAAACTAAATTAGACACTGGGATATTGCATTAACTCTTTCTGATTAAAGAAACTTTATACCAGATTATATGTCACATTATATCAATTTTCAGTCTTATGGGAATTGAAAGGACTCTTTACTGAAAATTATTCTTTTCCTGTTATTAGAATCTTGCTTAAACAAAATAGATCGTAACTCCCTAAAGACAGAAACACTGTTTTATAAAACTTTAAAACAGTACTTATTGGCAGGAAGCTGAGCAGGCTTAATTGTTTGCTGAATTTGGGGTGGGGGCAAATGAAATAATCCAAAATCATGTCCACATAATAAATCTAAATTACGGGTGTGTAATGATCTTTTTCACAAGTGAAGTCTCCATTTACTTCGTGTATATTAGCCACCTCATCTACATACGGTCAGCTGCTTGGGCCAGCTGCTTAAGCCTCCGGGATGTCTTAGCCCAGTGTACAGTTCCCTCCCTGGGTCCTACTCCCTAGCACGCAGGCACTCCCTGTGATGGGGCCAGGTTTCCGCCAGGGATCCAACCCCAGGTCCCAGTTCCCTTCTCTCAGCTGTCCTGATTCCCCCTTGTTCCAGCCACAGCTCCCAGGGTCCGTGGCGACCACTGTTCTTTCCAGCATGTCCCTTGTTCTTGACAAGTGGAAAGGAGATGTCTCCTATTTCCCACCCCCATATCTGGCTGCAGCAGGGAAGGCTTGAGGACAGGACAAAGAAATCAGATGGAGGGTACTGCTCTGCTTAATCCTCAAAGCCCCCAAACCTCATTCCCTCTCTGACTAGCACCTCAGCCCCGCCCACTCTTACCTTCTCCCCTCTCCCAATCACTCCACCCCAGCAGCCCTACTCAGATGTCCTGGGCCCTTCCTAGACCCCTCCTGGGGATCTTTGGGCAGTAGAGCCCTGGAATCTGCACTTCTAAAATTCCCCAGTTGAATCTAGTGCACCTAAAGATTGAGACCCACTGTCCTTGCTCTCTTTATACTCCTCGAAGTATTAGAGCCCCAGGAAGCCAGGGTGGACTGCTGTGGTCACCTGCAAGCTGTTCTTCCACAACTGCAGGATGTTTTCCTGACTACAGAAAAATTTCCCCATCCATGTTACATTTTTCCCTTACATGTATACTTTATAATAATATTTGACTTCAAATTCACAAAGCATCTTCACAAACTCTTCATTTTCCCAAAAACCTTGTATTTATTTCCATTTTATAAATGAAAAACAGGGCCTCAAAAAGGTATTTCCCCCAAAAGCACACAGCTGGTAAATGGCAAGAACCAGCTGAACCCAGGTGGTCTAATTTCGAACCTGCATCTCTTTCCACTGTGACTGACCTTTCCCATCTGTGGGTATTTGATGACCTTACCTTGTAACAAAACTTATATGAAGAAATATAGTCTAAGTCCAAAATGATACACAAAATATAAAAATACAACCTATTCCTACATTGAAGTTAAGCCATACTTAAAGCATTCTAAAGACTTTGGCCTCAAGTGACAAAATGACATAAAAAGGTTAAGAATACTGCCTAAATTTATCTAGACAAAGTTTTCAAATCAATCTTGACATATTTTATATTCAATCCTTTCCTAATATTACTAACCTTATTACTGTAACCTAATTCTTACTGTTCCTAGAGTCTGTTCTGAGTTTTAAAGTTTCTTTCCAGAAGCTGAAGTTGGAGCATTGGTCTCCCTGTTCCTGGAGCCTGAAGTCAGTTTCTAAGCATGCAGATCTAAGCATCTCACCCCCTTGCTGGCAAAGCCCCATGACTTCCCACTGCTCCCACCATGGAGCCCACACCCTGGCCTATTTCCAGTCAGTCCCCCCACACACCCTTCATTCTGGATGCTGAGCAACAATCCCCTAAAACCCCAAGGGCCTTAGTTTTCTGTAACTTTGTTGCTGCCTGAAAAATTCATAATTCACCCTTTAAAGTCAAAAGAATTCACATGTGGAACTTTGTGCTGCTTGTCTTGCTACCTCAGCTATAATACCTCTATTACAGCCCTAAATAGCTGGTCACGCACACACCAGTTTCCTCTGCTAGAATCCAAGAGTCTCCAGGCTGAGCCTGTGTGTAATTCATCTTTATACTACCTAGCATCATGTCTGGCACCTCACTCAGTTAAACTGTTAAATTACTATTACCTACAACCATATAAGAGAAATTACAGAACGTATTCAAATAAAAACCTAAACACAGACAATATCTCAACGATCCACATTATTTGAAAGGTTCCCATTACATGACGATACATGAAGGTACACTGTGTACACACATTTGTGTACACAAATAAAATTATAGTACCTAGAATGAAACAAAGCCCAGTTTCTGTGTAGTAAACTAACAAATGAAAAGACATTCTTTAGAACCCAGTTTGAGAAAGAGAAAACAAGTCACATATCTCACAAGCTCAGCTCCTTCCTCCCTCCTAGTGCCTAGATTTTTGTGTGGGTTATAAATGTTTCAAAGCCAACAAGTATTGAAATGCCTAGTAGATGCACAACACATTTTCCTAAAAACCAAGAGGAAGATTAAGGAAACATTAGCCAATATCTTTGCCCTTAAAGATAAAATCTTTGAGATAAGAATTAGGCTGGCACAGTGGCTCATACCTATAATCCCAGCACTTTGGGAGGCTGAGGTGGGAGGACTGCTTAAAGCCAGGAATTTGAGATCAGTCTGGGCAACATAGTGCAACAGTCTTCTCTAAATATTTTTCTTAAAAATTAGCCAGGTGTGGTGGCACATCCCTGTAGTCCTAGCTACTCAGGAGGCTGAGGTGAAAAGACTACTTGAACCCAGGAGTTCAAGACTGCAGTGAGCTATGATCATACCACTATACTCTGTACTCTAACCTGGGCAACAAAGCAAGATCTGGTCTCCAAAAAAAGAGAAAAAAGCAAATTTAGATAAACAAAATAATGACAGAAAACATAAAGCATTCAAGTAAATGGTACAAAGTCTAAGAACTATATAAGAAATCTTGAGAAGGCAGATCAGTAATGACCTTCTTACACCACAGTTTATTAAGATGGGATCATGAGGGACAGAGGTAGAAGCCTCAAGACATGGACACACCTTAGGTGAGGATTTATGGAGACCAGCCAGATAAGATTGCAAATAAAGATGGATGTGGACTTGGATTCAACATGATAAAAAGAATTCCCATCACTAATACTGGTGGTATGGAATATAAATAAATGATGACAATCGTGTGCTAACATTTACTGAGGGCCTACTCATTATATACACAGTGTGGGGAGTTTGGCCAAAGCTTCCTAACTAGTGGGCCCTGGAGTGCCAAGGATAAGATAGCCAGAGTCCCTGGAGCCAGTAACCTTTTGACTTTGAAGCAATCATCCACTTGCCCCACTGTGCCACACAAATATTACCATTTTCTTTGTGTGCCATGATGTGGAAAAGGATGGGAAGCACTGAGCTCATCAACAAAGAAATCAAGCAAGTTCCAGAGAGAACATCATAACGCAGCAATATAGAGCCATAGTGATCCAAACACTGATGTTGCATTAGAATCGTCACTGGCACTGAGTAAAAACAGAGATAATTGAATATTAATGTCAGGCCCCTAAATCTGAAACTATAGAGATTTTTTAAATTCTCAAGTGATTCTGATATACAACCAATGTTGATTATCATTAGCACATAGAATGACTGGGGCAAAATCTAGGTAGTTATTCACAAAATTTAATGTTAGAATTGGCTCCTTGCTACTCAAAAAGTGTCCAGTAGTAACTGTATCACCTGGAAGCTAACAGGAAATGAAGAAGCTCAAGTTCCATCCCAGACCTCCTGACTCCCAATTTACATTTTAACAAGACCCTTGAGGTGATTCCTACACACTTTAAAGGGTGATGGTGCCACACTGACAGCACATCAGAATTACCTAAGAGCTTTCCACACTACTAGATCTGGCATTGGGGGTGATTCTTAATGTCCAACCAGGGTTGAGAACTCTGACCTGGCAGGAGCATGTTAAGACTTCCCTGGACCCCAGTTCTCAGAGATCCTGATACAGTAGATCTCATTTGGGGCTTGGACATCTACATTTTTAACAACCCCTGTGGTTTTACACAGTCCAAACTTTGAGAAGCGGTCATTATGTCAGGAAGTCCCATGAGAAGAATATGGGATTAGGTGTGAGATGAGGAGACTCGGACAACAGTGATGAAATGGGCTTTACTAGGAAAAGGAAAATATAAATTCAAAAGATACTCTGAAAGACAAACTGACAAAACTTGATAGCTGAAAATAAGAATTAGAAAGAGAAAGAAAACTCAAATTTATCTTCACTTCGCCTGGTAAGAAAGCCATTCTTAACAAGAAATATTTCTGAGGTTTTATATGACTTGTAAGTTATTGAGCCTCTCAGAGTCTCATTTTCACCAAGTATAAAGTAAGAAATTTTTCCTTGGTTATCTCTTTTCCTAGCACTTAATGACCTTGAGTAGCTCCCTACAGCTATTACCACTAACACCCGGGACTTCACTGCACAGCTATTTTCTCACTATTTTCTGTTTTCATTTTGATCTTCCGGCTTCCCAAACTCCAAAGCTTCTGGTAGGTTTGGCCCTTTAAATTTGTTTTCTATTTTTAATAGGGTGGAAAAAACTCTACTTTGACTAGGGAAAGAAGCAATGCACTCAATTTATTAATAGAGATATTTGAGTTTCAACATGAGAAGCAGGATTGCTTTTAAAATTCACAGTCATTTGAAGAAACTACTGCTCCTAGTAAGACCTAGAATTCACAGTGGTCTATGTGATGATGGTTTTTGTTTTTTTTTTTTTTGAGATAGAGTCTCACTGTGTTGCCTGGCGTCAGCCTAGCTCACAGCAACCTCAAACTCTTGGGCTCAAGCGATCCTTCTGCCTCAGCCTCCCGAGTAGCTGGGACTACAGGTGATGATGGTTTTAAGGATGACTTTAGTTAATGTGAATCTCCTCCACATATTTGGCATTGAGCCCAACAGTGCTCTCCAACAGTTAAGAAAAAATGAGAAAACTCTTAATTATAATGATAATGTCTACCATTCCTTTATCAGTTGTGGTTTACAGAACCCTTTCACATATAAAGCAAAAATGGTCCAGAAGTCCCTTTGAGGCAGATAATGGCTCTTATTTTCCCATAAGGCTCAAGGTCACAGGATTGGGAAGCAGCAAGGTCTGGAGGAAGGCCTGGGTTTCCTTCTCTCTAATTTTCGGTTTCATTAAAATGTTAAGCACATTCAACCAAAAGGATGCACTGGCACACAGGAGGAAATGCCTTAGAAAGCATAAAACCATCAAGGACAGAACAATTTATGTTAAAGTGAATACAGGACATGAAAACAGGAGACCGTGCAAAATATATATTAAATATCATCACCTCCAAACAGGATATAACTAGGCTTCTCAACAAAGAAATATACCAAGTAAACTTTCACATATTTTAAATATTTATATGTGTATAGACATAAAAGTAGGTAATACCTGATGTAACAGTTACTCAACATATGTGTTTAAAAGGCAATAAATCCTAACTTCTTTCAAAAATCTTATTCTCATATGTGAATGCAAACATTTCTAAGTCAAGCAGTAACCTACATTAATACTTTTCACCTCAGCGAAAAAAATGCATTTCAGTGTTTTAAGAACAAGTTGCTAGATAAGATATACAACCAAAATAACGTGCTAGCTCATTAAGTGTTTCTGAGCATGCATAGGGAAGATACAAAATTTCAGTAAACCCAATGGGAAAAGTCAAGAGGCTGCATCTCTTCAATAGAAGAAAAAGAGAACCGCACAAACACAAAATACGTTCAGGCCCATCACATTCAGCAAAAGATTTTGTAAGTTCATAACGGGTAACCATCCAATCTTAAGATACAGATTTCCCCTAACTTACAAATTGCCCTCGGATATCACAATGTCTTGTGTATCCTTTAATTTAAATGATTAAGAAAACTGTTGCACCATTTTTACTATTTTAATGTTTTTATACCATTGCCAAACTGACACAATTAAAAAAATCTAGAATTGTTTTCAAAAAATAATTATGCAAAGACAAAATGGAGACTGACATGTTGACTAAAAAGATATAAAAGAATGATTCTCCAAATAAGTACAGTCAATAAAGCAGTGCTCTTGCTAAAAGAGCTACTGGGTCTTGGGACATATCATCTTTCCATTACTGTATCTTTGACAGTTACCTTAGACTTTAGATATGTAGGTTTTAGATATGAAACCTACAATTTAACAGATGTAATTAACAAAGCCAAGAGACTTTAACTTCAATTCCAGACTTCACGCACCGAACTCAATAATGATGTTGGGCCATTCACCTGGCCCTACTTTAGGTTTCCTCACTGGGAAAATTCTAGGAGGTAACCTTTAAGTTCTAGGTTGTTATGAAATTCCTATGGAGATCAGAGATGAGAAAAGAATGAGAAATAAAGTCTGATTTAAAAAAATTTTTAAACACAGTAGAAAACAAGAGCACTACGCTAGTTACCTAAGTACTTTATGATTAGTATTAAAACTTGCAGAAAAAGACTGCCATTTGACACTTGTGGCACTGAAAGACCATATTACAAAAAGCAACGATTACTGCTAGGAAAATGCAGTGCAGAGCAGTAGCACTTTAAGCATATTTGAGTTAGTACAAAAATATGAATAAAGCCTAACTCTTCTCAATTACAACAATCTTCACAAATTAAAAATTTGTCTAGATAGCAAGTTTTCAAAAGTAATTGGTCAAGTTGATTTATAAACTGTGTTTATGATATAGTTGGTGCTATAATAAAATAGTAGATAAAATCACACCCATCCCAGTCAGTACAATGAACCACACTAGAATTTCTATAAGTGATTTTGCTGACAGCTATGCTGTTACCATTCACTGCTATAAGTTAAAATTACAAAATGCTGTCCAAGCATTCATTATGTGACGGTCATAGTGCTAAAAAACACACCTGACAATTGGCAACTTGAGAAGGAAGTCAAACATGGAGAAAGATGCCAGACAAACATGAAGATATATGAGCTGTTCATTTAAATGCCCTCAGGGAAAAAAATAATAGTGATAATGCTGAGAAAATAAGAAGCAATATTAAAGCACAAAAATACGCTATAATATTTGTTGATTTATGTACTCTGAAAATATTCTTTTACTTTTTAAAATTTATTTCTATTCAGTGATTCTTGATTGAATTTATGAAAGGTCATCCATGGAGGACTAATCTTCCCTATGAAATAATACTGCCCTTTATGGGATTAAACAACAGTATAAAGGTCTGGACCTAGAAACAGACGTTATTTTACTGGCTTAATGGCTAGTAACCAGTAGAACAAAATGGTTTGAAGAATAACTAAACAAAACTAGCAGACTTTTCCATTGGAAGAGTGATGTTCCAATGGTTTGGGTAAAGTACAAGCTGAAGGCAAAAGATGATCTGGCAAACAAGAATTTAGGATTAAACATACAAATAATAAAGCCTAAAGCTACCTCATTGAGAACTACATACACAGGCCTGTAGTCTCTATGATGACATGAATATAGCTGGCCCTCCATATCTGTGGGTTTCACATCTATGGATTCAACCAATCTCAGATGCAAAATATTTGGGGAAAAAAATGCATCTATACTGAACACAAACTTTTCTTCTTGTTATTAATCCATAAACAATACAGTATAACAACTCTTTACATACCATTTACATTGTATCAGGTACTCTAAGTAATCTAGAGATGATCTAAAGTATCAAGAGGATGTGCACAGTTTACATGCAACTACTCACCTACTCACCATTTCATTTCAGGGACTTGAGCATTCCTGGATTTTGGTATCTGAGGGAGATCCTTGAACCAATTCCCCACAGATACTGAGGGACAACTGTATCTCATTATCATAACTTTAAGAGACATTAATATGCCTAATACACTCATTAAGAGACATTAATGCAGCCTAATACGATAAGTGTTTAAAATATATGGAAGCCATTGTTCAAATTTCAGCAACATCCAATATGCACAGGTATATAATTAACAAACTAAACTCATCACATTTGTTACTTGAGTGCTTATGAGCATCACATATTCAGAAACCTTCTGTTTCTTTTAATAATAAAACAGGTTTAGGTGATTATAAACATTCTTTACAGTTAACCAGAAATCTATTTTAGGAAGAAAAATGGTTTTAAACATTAAAGAAATTTTTTAAAATCCCAAATTCCCATCTTGCTTACTGGCTTTCCCTCTATCAAAAGAATCTGTTCTGTAAAATTTGGATTCAGTCAAAAAGCCACACTCAAGGATCCAGAAGGCCACAGATTCCCCACCCAACAAAGCCTGGCACAGAGTAAGCCCCATATCAGTACAAGTTGCTACTGTTCCTGTGAACATAGGAATATGAATTCAATTCCCATGAATTTGAAGACCACCTATTCACTGATAACTTCCTATTTTATGTTTCCACTCAGACCTTTTCTCTCATGTCCCATCATCAACTTGACATTTCTACTTGGACATCTCACAAATGTCTCAAAGGTAACATGTCTAAGACAGAATTCTTGATCTTTTCCTTCAGGCTTGTCCCCTCATCCACATCTCTCATTCCCCATCTCAGTGAATGCCACCATTATTTACCCAATTACAGCAGCCAAAAACCTAGAAATTACTCATAACTCTTCATTTTCTGTTACTCCAAGCCCAATTCATCAGTAAATCTTATCATTTCTATCTCCAAACTGTATCTCAAATCCACCCCTTTCATCCAGGCAACAACTCTCTTGCTAGGTACCAGTGAGAGTCTCCTCATTGGTCTTTCTGCTTCTGCCCTTGCATTGTTGCAACCCATTTTCTCGAGAGCAGATTTCTCAAAGTAAAAATTTAATCATGTCAGTCTCCTGTTCAACACTCCTCAATGGCTTCTCGTTGCAGTAGGAATAAAATCCAAGCTCCCTACTGAGATATGGTCTGTGTCCATCTCATTTTGATATACCACCACTCTCTCTTCTTTCAACATGCTAAGCTCCATTCTACCTTACCACATGCTATTCATTGGTATACTCTCTCTTCCTCTGTGCAGCTAACACCTTTTCTCAGCTTTAAGGTTACTGCCCCAGATCCCCTTCCTGACCCTATTTAAAGTGGGTATTTCCTATTTGTATTTTTCTATCTTAGCAGCTTCTTTCCTCCAGTGCACTTACTACAATGTGCTATTATTTTCATTTATTTGCTCCCCACCAAGAATGTAAGTTCCCATGAAGTTAGGGGGTACAGAGTCTCATTCCCATTTTATCCCTAATAACTAGCACCTGTCACAGCAGGCATTCACTAATTGGTGGAAATGAATGACCCTATTGTCCAGTTTTTCATATATTTTCTCATTTTCTCTTCTGCAGAACCAAAACATTTATTATCCCCATTTTAAAGATGAGGCAACTCAGAGAAATATTAAGGTAGTATAGAAACAGCTGATGAGTGCAGAAACAGGATTCACATGCAGGTCGGTACTGAAATGCCTATGCTGCTTCCACCACACCACGGTGCTCCACCCATCCCACTTCCCAATACCTGGGCTCAACTCTCTGCCTCCACCCAGTCTCCTACCCCTTCTGCCCTAAGAAGTCACAAGGGCTTCCTACCATACAGGCTTCAAGGCTCTCACAAGTTGTGGATGATAAGAGCAGTGGTCCTACATGTTGCAATTTTGCCTCCCAGGTTACACTGACCAATACCTGGAGACATTTTGGTTGTTACTACTCGGGAGGTGCTATTGGTATCTAGTAGGTAGAGGTCAGGGATGCTGCCAAACGTCCTGCAATGCACAGGATAGCCCCCACCACAAAAAATTCTCTAACCCAAAATATCATAATACTGAGGTTGTGAAGACCTGCCAATAAAGAACCAGGTTAGAGCAGGAGTGCAGGGGCCACTGACCATGGGAACCAGGCAGGTGATCTAAATGAGTCAAACAGGACTAATGTCATTTTATCATCTATCTCTTCCATACTCAGATTACCTTATGTTATTGTTTGGTAATGGCATCTTATGTTATAATCTTTCACCATAGACATGTTTTGTTGCATGTTTAACATGTATATTTTTCACTTCCAGAAAGGAGAGCACCCTTTCCATTTTCTCTTAAAACACAGAGCCTCCTCCAGCTATCTTTTTGTCTTCCATCTTTTAATAAGGGACATGGATACAAAAAATGTCACTCTTAACTCAAAATAACTGCCATATCAGATGATAAATATGACAGCTCTAGCTTGGGTGAAACAACAAAGACTAGGGGAAACTATGGCAAACTAGACTGTCCATACCCCCATTTAAAAGGGAACTGGGATTTACACAGTTCCAGCAAATTGCTGCCATACAGGAACATCAGCTCAGTGATGCTAGACAGTCTGCTTCTAGAGAGAGGCAGGACATTAAACTGTAAAAACTGATGCTTCCCTCCACCACCACCACGACTGCCACCACCATCCCCATCCCACATTCAGACTTAATTGGTCTGATGTGTGGCTGCATACTAGGATGTTTTAAAAGTTTTCAAGTGACTCTTGTATACAACTAAGATTGTGAAGCACTGGTTTAGTCCAGGTCTCTAATTTGACACGTGCACAAACTGGGGCTCAGAAAGCTAAATGCTTTGTTCAGGCACCCAACTAGTTTGAAACAAGCATAGCATCAGAAAACAGTTCTTGTAAGGCAGTGTTTTCATAACACTGGATTAAAGTGTTATGGGTCAGAACACTGGATCATGAAATCAACTTAATTGTTTATAAAGAACAATTGTTTTTAAAGGATAGAAACAGAAAATCAGAGTGTACCACACATTATAGGGGTAAATATTGTTACCTGAACCTTTTGTTTTTATATATATGCATATGTACTGGTTAGTCTCCATTTACCCCTCCAAATCCATTCTCTTCCCTTCTCCACCTTGTTCTCAGCCCCAGGAGACTGACCCTACAGAGAGGTACAGCTGCTCCCTTGCCTAAGGGTTTCCAGTAGGTTCAGCTGTGAGAAGCACTAAAGGGAGCTCAGAGGGTGGGAGGAGAGTGCTTCTTTCAGGTCACACTTCCTGGGTGGCCTTGTTCCCACAGCATAGCTCTGGCTATCTTTACCTCCTGATAAAACTCCCCTTCAGGCCTAGAGGTGGTGGCACCTTCCCATTGTTGATAGTCCTTGGGTAATGATTTAATATCCTTTGTGGGTTCTTTAAACCTACTCATGCTTCTGAAAATAGTCCATTTATTAAATCTGTTTCCTGGCAGAACACTGACGTACATAAGTAGATCAACAGACTCACAGACACGTGCATATAAGTACAAAATTGCATTTTCAGTATTGTGAACAGGTTTACTATAAAATGTATTGTTTATAATGTGGGCTGTGACCAGAAAAGTTTGAGAAACATTGTTAAGGTTCTTACTACACTGCTGCCTCCTCTGGCTGATACAGGGAGCCACTAGGTTGAAACTTCTAAAAATAAGCATTTCAAGAACCCCTCTTTGCAAATGTTAACATTAAATTAAGTAAATAACGTCCAAAAAGAAGAAAACATATAAATTAAAGGGGACCTTTTTTAAGAGTGCTTAACACTGCCCAATAAAGAGAAGGGCCACCTTGGTAGGCAGTAAGTTCCTTAGCACTTAGCATGTGAAGAGAGCCCTGGTTAGTTTCTAACTCTTAAAAATGTGCATTCCCATAATATCATGGAGCTTCAAGTTAAAAAATTTCTTCCTAAATAGAAATGAATCCATTCTTGTCTAGCTTAATATTTAATTGTTGTTGTACTTGGTCTTTTTCTTGATCAATTACAAATTAACTCTTGATGAAGAAAAGAATATGTAATTCCTCTCAATGTGGAAACTAAAGAGCTATTTTAAAGTCCCACACTAAAGCACTGTACTGTGTCAGCTCAACACTCATTCTGTGAAGAAGAAGAGGAAGAAATGAGGCAGCGTTCAAAAATGTTTAAACTCTGTTCCTATCTGCAGGATCTGAGTGGCTTTTTGATACCTTGGCAAGGCATGATCATGGAGAAGAAATAGGTCTGATATTCATCTATGAGGGTACAAAGACAGAGAAAGAACCAGACACCCCAGGTCCAATCATTCAACAGAACCATCTCTCAAGGTATGGCATCATGTAGACGGTTAACAAGAATAGAAAGTCTCAACTTTCATCTGTTCATCCAACCTCCATACATCTGATGCCTACTGTCCAAGGTACATCCAAGAATATGGTGTGCCACATTCACTGAACTTCATTCAGTGCTCAGAGGCGCAAATCAAGCCAAGTACTGTCCTGTTACACTAATACAAAACTGTATTTAGGTATCGGCTAAGTCCAAATATAAGTCATCCAATATAAAAAAGATTCAAAGGAAATGCAATTATAAAAAAAGAAAATATGCAGAGACATGGCAATAGATAGTATATTATTCTAAGATTTGTTACTGTAACCTACCTGAAGAAGCAATGTCATTCTATATTTTACTACAGAGTGGTGAATGTTTATGCTAGCCATTTAATAAAAATGCAACTTCATTCTGTCAGCAGATCTCAAATCAGTATTATGCATTTGTTTTTATTATAGCAACTACAATTTGTCAAATGCTTTAAACACAAAGTACCTTCCCATGTATCACCTACCCCTTTCAGTTACGCTCCTGAGGATGTCCCTGTAGAGTAAATCTGGCATACGATAATCTCACCTAGCAGAGAAGGAAAGACTCACAAAGGAATTAACTTGAAACGAACCAAACTGAACCACGGTGTACTGGATCATGAAGGCTCTGCCTCATCCACTGTATCATGCTGCCTCCCCAAGGTGAACTTACCTAACCTGCACACTAGCCAGGTTTTCGAGCTCGCTACTGAAAAAAAACAAAAGAGAATGTGCTAAAAAACTGAATTTTTCTAGGCTTGAATCCACTGTACAAAAAAAGTACCCCAATAACAACCTCCCTGAGCCACCGGCACACACATACAGAAATGACTCTGGCTTTTTATTACTGAGTACCTTCTAGCAGTGGCTGTTACCCCAGGGGAAACCAATTTGCTGCGTTCTATTCCTCCGCCTATACTGAACCCCAAACTCTCAGCTAAGGGAACTTACAGTCACTAAAGGAATTTGAAAATACAGTAAGCGATAACTCACCATTACATAAATAATTCAGTAACCAAAATCCATTATATAGGAAAGGCAGTGTTACAGCATTTCGCTAGCTGACTTAGAAAAAAATAGGCCTACTACCCAAACCGCTATAACTTGCCTTATCAGAATGTCCATCAAGAAACAAAGAAAACCTGAAATGGGTCCATACATGTCAATGCTTAAACTTTTTTTTCAGCACATCGTTACACATTATCCATTTGGGGCATGGCAGAGTGAAAGGAGGAGAGCTCTCCTCATCAATCGTTCCCAGGTCAGCAGGGAGGATTAAGGCTCGGCGACCAAAACACAACACAACCTGGAAAGTGACGTGTCGAGGGGAATTACAAATAAAGTGCCACTGGCGGTGTTTGCGGGCAAGAAGAAAAAAGCACGCTGAAATTTAATTATAAGTTTAAGCAACTTTCTAGCACGTGGGACGTGCGTTTGCTCTGGGCTCCACGGAATCGTTTCCAAGCCAAAGCAAACCATCCTCGCGGTGAGGGGCCAAGATAACGGGAAGGCGGACGGTCGCGCCAATCAGCAGCGCCCAAGTCTCGTTCGTTAGCTCAGACCTGCCCGTTCGCGTCCAGGCCGGGCAGCTGTTGATCTCAGGGCCATTTTTTAAAAGCCCGGAGAGAGAGCGGGTGGGAAGCGTGCGAGGGCTGAGCCCGGGGAGGCGTAGGGGAGCATGAGGTGAGATCGTCCCAGGAAAAGTCAGAGAGGGCTGCAAACTGGCGGGGACCGTCCGGCCGAGCTCGGCGCGGCGGAAGCGGGAGAAGAGGGGAAGGAAGCAAGGGGAGCGGGGGGGGGCTGCGCCTCAAAGTTCCGCGTCCCGGCGGCGCCCGCGCGCTCGGGGCTGCTCACCTAACAAGAGCGTGGTCCAGGTCCGGCCGCGCCCCGCGCGCCGCAGGCCCAGCGCCCCGTGCAGCCCGGCCGCCAGGCGCCCCCCGAGGCCGCCCCGGGCGAGCGGCGCGGCGGGCTCCGCGCGGGGCCCCTTCCTGCCCGCGGCGCCCTTGCGCCCTGGGGACGGGGGCGCGCGCTCGGGCCCCGGCTCCCCCGCGGCGCCAATGTCCGGCGCTCCCCTCAGCGGCGACTGCGAGGCGCGGGGCGGCTGGGGCGCCTTGGGAGCCGCCTCCCGGTGCTTGTTCCGCGCCTGCAAGACCATCTTGGCATAGTCGCGCCCGCTCGCTGCGCGCGCCCGGACGGCGGCCGAAGAACAGCGGGCTGGCGGGGCGGCCGGGCGCCGCTCACTCTCCTGCGGGCGGGCAGAGGGAGGGCCTGTCCCTCCCCGCGGGCCGGGAGGCGGGGAGAGCAGGAAGGCCGGGCGGCGGCTGCCTGCCTGGCGGTACGGCCGGGAGGCGGCGCCGGACCCGCGCGCCTGCCGCCGTTGCCGCCGCTCCGGTTGTCACGGCGACCGCGGAACGCCGGGGGGCGGGGGCGGGGACACCCTGCGAGCGGCCGCGGCCCCGCCCCCGCCGCCCCTCCGCGCCGGACGCGCGCTCTGGGATGGCCAACGCGCACGCGCGCACTTCCGGCGCGGGTGGGGCCCGACCCCGCAGTCGCCCCGGGACCCCAGCCTTGCTGTGGGCCCGCGCGGGGCTCCGCCGGGGAGAGGCCGCAGACAGCTTTCCGGAAGCGGCCGCCCCTCCCTTCTGGGAGCGACAGGGCAGGAGGAAGAGGCTTCTGGAGGCGCTGGTGGAAGTTTCCGAGTCGATTAAGGCTGTGCGTGGAGCCCGCGCGGCCCAGGGGGCGGGAGTGGGGGCGGGGCGGCTGGGCCCGGGAAGGCGCCGCGGGACGGCCACGGAGGGGCGCTGTGCGCGCGCCTTGGGCGCCCGGGCCGCGGAGTCTCCGAGTACTGCACAGTGTGGGGCCGCGCTGATTGGAATCCCCCCGGCGCGGCCCCTGGTTCTTGGATGCGAAGAACCCGCACGACCCAATTTAAAATAACAGAGTGCCTCGCGGGCGCTGATAAGGGTCGAGGCACAAGTGTAAAGTGACAACCGGGATAGCGGCCCCGGCTGAAGGTGTTAAATGGAACAGCCCGAGCAGGAAAGATTATCAACAAGTATGTTCAGTTTGTTGCACCTGGTGTACCCTTGTTGTTTAATAGAAAGCAAGAAAACTTTATGTGGTAATAAGACCGGAGACTTTGGTTGAAAACGTATTTTCTTTCACATAGCAGCAGAATGCGTGAGTAAATGAAACCCAGGAATATTCAAAAAACGGGATAGATCTCGTTTATCCCTTCTCCTCTCCTCCTCCGCGTTCTTTGCACAAAGTCCTACTGCCTCATGGATTACAACCAAGAGGTTCTTTTTCTGGCTGTGCCCGGTGGGCTTCATCCAAAAAGTTGTCTCTAAGTCCCTGTTTTGTAAATCAAGGCACATCATTCTGCTTATTTACGTCGTAATTCCAGGGACTTCACGTGGCTGTGGGTTCATAATCTTTACGTTTCTTTGCCCAGTGATTGCTTTATTAATACCACCATTCACTGTTAGACTTTTTTAAGGGACAGTGGATGCTTTTTAAAGGGAAAAGTGTTTGCCATGCTAATTAATAATGCCTCATGCTCTATGTTTTGTGAATTTAGATTTTCAGATGTCTTTATTGGAGCTGGGAATGACTATTTTTGTACACTGGTTTTTAGAAAATGGTTGCAAGTGGGATACAGAGGGCTTGGAGTCTGAAACAATGTGTCAAATGAACCCAGTGTTACTTCTGGGATTAATGTTGAATTTATCAGATTAAAAGAAACCTATTTCAATGTCTATTGAAGATAATAAAGAATTTGTTGAGGTATTTTTTTTAAAATGATTAGAAAGACTCATGGAAAAAGAGGTTCAACATTTGAACTATTGGATTCCTTATGTGTCTGCTCCTGTATGTGACAGGCCCTGGATTCAGGAACTGCCTCCCTTTGTCTGATACCATTTTGCCAATCACTTGTTAAATGAGTGGATGAATGCAGGAGATAACATAATCAAATGATCGTTCAGAACACTGTCTCCTGTAGTGCACTTGAAAGTCATTTAATTCTAGTCCTCTTCTTCTTGGTCTTGAATTTCTGGAGGACAAGGAATCTTTCCTATCCATCAATTGTCCCTTGGAGCTGCGGTCTCCAACCCACAACCGTGACCAGTTCGGGTCAGTGGTCTATTAGGAAATGGGCCTCACATCAGAGCTCCACACCACCACCACCAGTCCATGGAAAAATTGTCTTCTATGAACCAGTCCCTGGTGCCAAAAAGTCACCACTGCTAGAGCCTGACTATGAAAGTCTGTTGAACTGAGTTGAAAGGGGAACACATATGTGTAAGACACGCCCACTGGGTTTTTGTCAGTTCCACAAGTGCTTATCAGTGCTTACCCTTCTTGGCTTGGCAATCATGTAGAGAAAATCCCAGCAAGGGGCAGTGTGGAATATTAGTTTTTAAGAAACGTGATCAATTTGGGTCCAGGTTCCAGTCACTGCGTTCACCCGTACCAACCCTTAAATACAATGTATGTAAAGTATCTGACAATTCCATCTATCAAAGTAATTGCTCAAAGAATATTTAAGGTAACTGTCTGGATCTAAGTAATTGCTCAATAAGTATTCAAAGTAGTGGGTGATGTATAAGGAGGATGACAAGCTCTTTGTCCTCCCAGAACCTGAGGCTGACCACCCATAATGGGGCGGAGCAAGGGGAGAATGTAGCCCCGTGGAGGGCTGGAGAGCAAGGGCAGCCATGTGCCCTTTGGACTGGTCCTGTGCACCCTAGCCTTCAAGCTTCTCAGCTGTCTGAGCAGTTGATGCCCCCTGAATGGTTCCCGGCTCTCCTCATGTGCTTTACAAATGATGCCCATTAAACCTGAATAAAATAGTAGGCAATTCCTCATGCCTCTTCCCCCAAAAGAAGGACATTTTATACAGGAAGGGTGAAGGAGTAGAAACTAGAACAGTCGTGGAAAATTATATGCCGGATTTCATTTTATCCCTAGCACTATGAAATCCGCAGAAGCAGGGAATGTAGTTAATTTATATCTGTATCCTCAGGCCAGTGCCTGCCACATAGTGGTAAATGCTAAATAAATAAACAAACAAACAGAAAGCTGCAAGCTGCATATTTAAAAAAACTGTGTTGTACATGGATGATCCTATGAATCAATTTAAGGTTATAATGAATTTAAATTAAGCATTACAATTACCATCCTTAATGTGCTTCACCATCATGGGAGTTGCAGATGCACCAGAAAGGTACTTCCTCTTGTGACACTACAGAAATACCAGGCCTGGGCAGATTCTAAGAACAGGAACCTGAAAGAACAACCAGGCACGAAGAATCACTGGTCTTGTACCCTGGGTGCAAACCCAATCCTTTTCTCACTACGAACTGTACTTTGGGTATTGAAATAAAAATGTTTAATTAAAAACATAATGTATCTTTTAAACTTTGGGCATGGAGATAGAGGAGATTATAAGGAGGAAATGAGCATAAAAAGGAAGAACAAAATAATAAAGGAAAACAACAAAATGTAGAAAAATAAAGTTTAGTGATATTAAAGTATAGGGGTCAGGAAATCATCAGCTGGGCAATAAAAAAAAGTAAATTTTGTTAAGGGAAGACTGTGCTGGGAACCAGTTTTCTTATTTCTCCACATTGGCATTTTAAAGGCCCCATTTAGAACTTCTAAATGTTCCACTTTTCCTGCCACTTGCTCTCCTACCCGTAGAGTGACAGGTACATGAGAAAGCTGTGGCGTTCATTTCTCATTTCCTTGAAGTAGGTCACTTGATCACTGTATTCGAGAAATGTTCTAGGGTCAAGTTCTAGTTTATGACGGTTATCTTGCTAAGCAGTTGCTCATACCAAAATAAGAATCTACATAATCCCAGCACACTTCATAGAAACCTAAAATGGGTGCAACAAAGTATGTCTGAAACATTCCACTTTCAGCAAAGCTCCAACATTAACTTGTCACTGTGTTGTAATGTATTCCTTTAGTCTGGTGAGAACAAATGTAAATTGCTACTTTATTGCTCTTCAAATTTTATCTTCTGTCTTTCTTAGAGCTGACCTTGTAATTTAAACCGTTCATGCTCCAATGAATGTTCCTGAGAATTCAGAGAGTTCATTATTATAGTCCTACTTACAGTGCCTCATGAAGAACCACTCTGTTGCGGAGGGGCATGCCTCTTTAAAATGCAGTTCCTGTTATTGAGAGCTTACTATGTCCTTAGTGCCTTAGTACATATTAGAGACATCCCCAATTTATAAACTAAGTCTTCATCCCCAAATGGCTTAAAGTTTCGTTGGAGAGGCAGGCTAAGCTAGAACGAAATATAGTTACGTAGCAAAATGTGTGCTTCAGAGCATACATGCTAAAAGAATTCCAAGGAGAAAAGATGATGGCTGACATGATTTAGCTTTCAGAGAGGAGGTAAAATTTGACCTAGGCCAGGATGAAAGGATGTATTTTGTTTGAATAGAATGGAACGTGGAAAAAGAGTTATACGCAGGGAAGAGCACATTTCTAAAACTCTTGTGTTGGGGCTGACACATAGTAGGCACTAAAATGAACATCTTAAGTCCCTTTCAGATGAAGAAGGGAAGAAACACTAATGTAAGTTTGAGGAATAAATGAATGGGTTAAAGAGTGAATAAACGAGACAACTAGTGAGTGGAATATGAAATGCCCAGAGTGCCATGACCTGGAGCCTGGCTTTCAGAGCTCCCCAAATCTATTTAGACCAGAGCAGACTTCCCCAAGGGTGCCAAGCTACCGCACACCGAAGGTGGCCAGGTGGCCTTAGGAATACTGACAGGCAAGAATTCTACCTCTAGCCTCTTCTTTGGGCCAGCATTTGCGTGCATGCCGTGTGCCTCTGCTGACTCCTTGCCAGAAGTCTGAACATTCCTCTCTCCTGCCTTCAAACGCGAAGGAGGATCTGGAACTGATTCACTCAGACATATATGGTCAGTCTCCTATCCCTGTTATCCAGGGTACACACCTGGACATATCACACACTTTGTCCTCTCACTCCTAAGCTGTTCTCTCTACCCAGCCTGGCCTTGTGCTCCCTGAGGTCAGCAGTTTGTTCCTGAGACATTCAGCTCTTCTCCAGAGCTGCTGCCACTTGACTCTTCCCAGAGGACCGTTCTCGTTTGATAGGTTCATTTTCCCACAACTGCACTACGCTTCCTCCCCCTCCTAGAAAGCTCCTCTGAACTCCTTGTCATCTCTAGTCTTTCTCATTGGTGTCCTGTACAGACTGCCCATCAGTGCCCCCTGCCCCGTTTACTCTAGCATTGGCCTTTGTCCTTCCTGTTCCTACCAATGCTAAGAATGACTTCACCACTGGAACTCCCAGCTCTTTGACATCCGCACCTCCAGGGACCTGCACTTCTTCTCCATGTCATCTACCCACTCTTATGGTCTCTCACCCTGCACCTTGTTATCACCAAATCTAGTTTTGCTTCTGCATTTTAAAATTTAAACATCCCTGTCTCCAACACCTCCAACTCTCTTTGGTATTCCAGCTCAATGCCAGGGCCCATCACCGCAACTCTCTCTGCCAGGAGCTCACCTCCCTCCCCTGCCTGGTCCTTCTTTCTCACCCATGTGGCAGAATTTTACTTTCCAACTTTGGGTCTACACCCATGCTGCTGAGTGCTACTGACTCCTTAATTCCTGTCTCCTGCCCATAACTTAGAAGGCAGAAACCCTGATCGATTCCTACTTTCCATCAGCAGCTGGACCCTACATGCTGCCTTCTACATTCTCCTGGTCCAAATTTCTAGAGCACATGTCCGCTAGCCTCTCAAACCTGCCACCCTGTCACCAACTCCCACACTCCTGGAAGATTGTCTTACTTCCTACTCCATGGAAAATAGACACCATCAGAAGGAGCTGCCACACAGCCACAAACTCCCCCAAGATTCTCCTTTCTTCCCATCACAAGAAGTAGCTCCTCTCCCATACACAGCCAACCTCTCTTCCAGGGGATGGCCTACCCCACCATCTTGTCATTGGTGTTCTGTACAGACTGTTCATTAGCCTCTCCTTCCCACTCACCATTTACTCTAGTATTGGCCGGCCCTCCGGTTCCTAGCTTTGTTGCTCCCTCTACCAACTAGCTAGTCAGTTGTTGCTGCACTCTTTTGGCTGCCTTCCAACATCCTTAAGCATGCCCAAGTGATTCCCACCTTAATTAGAACCCTCCCCAAAGCCAATATCTCCCCAAGGCTACTACCCTATCTCTTTCCTTCTTTCATTCATAGACATCCTTGGTGGAGTTCCTTATACCTGCTATTTCTGCTTCCTCAGAGATTTCCCAAAGTCACTGTGCTTTTCCCAGACAGATTTTCTAGTCATCCTCAAATTCACAGAAGTCTGGCATTGCATCCAAACCCCTGCTCTCGCCAAAATCACTAATGACCTCTGTGTTGCTAGGTTCACAGGACATGCCACTCTATCTGTCTCATCATTGACCACTCCCTTCCTTTGGTTTCTCTGACTCACGCATTCTTGGGTTTTCTGATCTCTTTGGCTACTCTTTTCCAGTCTCCCTCGAAGGTACCTCTTATTCACAAATGCTGCTGGCTGATGTCCCCTAGAGTTCAGAAGCTAGCCTCTTCTCTTTTTACTCCACACAACCACTGGGCATTCTCATCACTGTCTTTTTGCTGGAGATTTTGAAACCTGTGTCTCCAGCCCGGTTCTCTTCCCTGAGCCTCAGACTCATGTACCCAACTGCCGGTTTGACGCTTACACTGGGATGTCTTTTTGGCACCTCAAACCCTGCAGCCCAAACCTGCTTCTCCTCCAGTCTCCTTATCTCAGCAAATGGCACCACCATTTCCTCTATCCTCCTGTCCAGGAAGTCATCCTGCTGATTCTCTCTCATAAGTAGCCCTCAAATCAATTCATTTCCTTCCATCCTCACTGCCATGATCCACAGTTATTTTTACCGTGGCCTCCAGCAGCACCTCCTAACTGGTCTCTGCATCTTCTCTTGCTGCCCGTCAATCTTCTGGAAAGCTCTTTCTAATATGCAAATCCAATGCTGCTATTCCTTGTTTTAAAATTCATTTGGCACTTCCAAATCCCTCAGTATGGCTACCAGGTCTTCATGATCTATACCACGTACTCTCCTCCTGCCCCATCCTCTTCAGCTTTGCCTCTCACCATTCCTCAATGCTACATGCCCTCTGTTCCCCTGGGCCTTCCCCCGTACTGTTGTCTTGGATAGCCACTCCGCTGTCCTGCCCAGCCCCCGCCAGTTCTCCTGGATGACATTGGCTCAGCCTTTGCCTCTTGCTGAGAACTCAGTTCCTGTAGGAGCTTCCCTCTCCTCCCTGCCCCCACCCTACTAGACATCTAGTATAACCCAGACTCTCCCCTGTTATATCCCCTACCACACTGTTTTGTCTGCCAGTTTATTTGTCAGACTTCTCTGCCTGTACAAGCTTCTTGAGCCTGTAAGAGAGTGAGGAAAGTGGAACTGGTCAGAGAGAAAGTGAACTTCAATCCAATCCAACAGGGAGTTCTAGAGCTAGGATGGCCCTTCAAAGTCATTGCAAATTACAGCAAGGGTCCCAAGCCTTTGGCTTCTGCATCAATCAGTTATCAATGCTGGCTGCTTCTAATAAGTGGGAGTAACAGCAGCAAGGCAGCTCCCTTTGGCCAAGTGCAATTGCTAAAGAAGGACTCAGTTGTGAGTCCTCAGCCACCAGCACCACTGGCATCCTGAGGGAAGGGGGAATGTGGGTGGCACCCCACAGCATCTGCTACCAATACTGTGCAGTGCCTCAGGGCCAGGCACAGCATAGGTGCCTATAAAATCTTTGTTGGTTCATGATTGAATATGTGATTAAATGAATTAATTAAGTAACAGAAAACAAGGTTAATTAGGTTAAATGAACTGAGATTCAAACCCCTAAAGGACAAATTTTTAATTTGGAAACAGGGAACTAGTGAAGGTTCCTGAGCAAGACACTGATGGGTTTTAAATAGGAGTTGAGGAACATTGTAGATGTAAATGTGCTACAAGGAAGTAAACTTGTGGCATGTGGGCGTGAGCGGTGGGGATGGCTGAGGGCGTGGGGAGAAAACTCAGGGCCTGGGAGGCTGTTGCTATAACCAGGAGGGCTGGGGAATGGCGGAGATATGATAGAAAGTTGAGAGCATGACTGGACAGATAATGAGACCAGCTGAAAGGTTAAACTAACTCTTTGGAAGATATGTGTGACTAGGTGTGCTTGATCTCATTCAAGTAAAGATTCACCATTTAAAGCATGTAGACTGTAAATTAGGTGTGAGGTCCACGAATGCAATTGTGCATCACCAATGCCCAGAGCAGCACCTTCGCACACTACCTGCATGGTACATGTTTGTTGAAAAATACATGAATCAAATCTTGTTTGACAGAACTCTAATACAGATTTCTAATGAACAGGAGATAGTTAGGGTTACATCTAGCCTTTCAAAGTATTTATTATACATTTCTAAAATATACTTACTTTAGATTAGTCTTGCCAATATATCTGAAAACTAAGAGATCTGGTTGTTTTATTTACCAAGCAGGTGTTAATTCAGTTCACTTCAGTTCATGCCAAAAATCTTGGTTTGTTCTTAGGAAAAAACAAAGGAATAGCTGGAAATGATTCGTTGCCATCTCCGGATGATGTTGAGCACACATTGCCCAGCAATACTGGAGGGAGTGAACACCTTTCTTCTGCCTGCCAAGAAGTTCCTTGATGTTACAGTGTCCGTTTTGTAGCAGGCAGCAGGTTAGAGAGGAGTGGCAGGTAAGGAGTCTTCCACTCTTCGGAGAAAACTAACTGACATGGGTTCCAGCACTCGGTTCTTGCACCTGGACAATGAACATTGTGTCTGGAGGAGCCAAGGATGCTCTAGCAAGAGCTGAAGTACAAAGTACAATGAACTCGTGCACTAGCATTGGCCTCCCGCTTGCAGAGTAGTGGACACCATACTGCTCCACCATTGGGAGCAATGTGCTATACGGATTCTGTGCAGTCTCAGGAGGAATCAAGACCCAGTTGTCGTTGGCCTGAGCTGGTGAGAGGAATGGAAGACAGAAGAAAAGAAAGGATTTATCCCACTTCTTTCTCACCTGCCCAAATGGCTTGCTTGATGGGTTCAGCAGACAAAGGAGGAAGAAGCAGCATTAACTAAGCACACAGCCCGAAACTCCATCCTTGGTCCATAACTGCTCATTTCATGCACTTCTACCCATGTTTTGGGGATTTCCTCCTCAGTGTGGAGTGACTGGATGTGGGTGCAATGATGTTAATGATGCATTAGGGCCAGTGCTTTTCTTGACACGGAGCCTGTCTCAATACTCACTTGTTCAAAGTGTAGAAATCAGAGAGTTAAGTGATTCAAATGCTGTGTCTTGCTTTGTGCAATCAGAGTTTAGTTACACTTGGATCAAAACAATTTTATGGGCAAGTTGGCACTGACCAATCCATGGTTCCTGTGGCAGCTTATCAGAGCACTACAATTCACAGACCCACTTGGCATTGTTCTTCCGTCATCTCCCATGATGAATTAAACACAACTAGGACTTTAAGAAGTCACCTATGGGGCACACACAATTCCTTCAGCATCAGCTTCAGAGTTCTAATCTGCAACTCATTATTCTCTTCATGGGAATTAGGTTTGCAGGGAGAATCTGATGTGAGTTACTTAATATAACATAGATAGCCATGTAATGCAAGATGCAGCCCTCCATAGCAATCCTGGACAAGTTGATCAATGCTTGATCATCTCTGAGGCCCATTCCAGCCAGGGTTGATGCACAATGGCATGAAGACATTGGGAAGCTAAACTACAAGTTAAATGCAAATGTTTTAAAAATTAGTTTGCCTTACTGCAAACCTTATGTGTTCTGAAAGTCTTTTCTTCTGTGACTATTTTTAACAAATACATGCATTCCAGAAGCCACTGAATGGTTGAGATGGTTGAGAGAGAAAGAGTATGGTCAGACGAGAGGAGGACTGAGGGCCTCAGCAAGGGCAGCCGAGGGAACGGAGAGAAAATGCAGGGAGAGTAGGTAGGAGACAAGTTACAGGAAGGGCAGCTCATTGAAGCTGGAGGCACAGGTGACACTGATGTTTGGAGTCCCTCACGCAGCTGGATAAGGTGCCTCAGGGAAGCTTTCGTAAAGCCCCAGGACAGGCCCCCGCTGAACCCCAAGCCTGCCTCATCCCTGCTTTGCGTCAGCTAGAGGCACTTCTCCTTTACCTAGTCTATTTATTGGGATTCCAGGCACAATTTTATTTTAGAGATGGCACTGCTGCTATAAAAATAAAGTGAAATAAAATACCTAGGAAGCTTGCTTAAAATGCACTTTATCAACCCCGGTCCCTAGAGAATGAGGACTTTGGGGTGGGGCTGTAGTCTGCATTTCTAGCTGGAGGATTGTGATCCACACCTTGCAGAATGCTGGCCTGGAAGGTGGTTTAAGGCTCATTTACTCCAGTGAATCAGTTCTGAGTGTTTGGAGGTCACACTCCCCAGTAATTTAAGGGTTTTTAAATTTTTCCTCCTGTTTTACATCTTTTTTTTTTCATTCTTTGGTTTATTTATTCATTTGTTACATTTCAAAATTCAAAATTCAACCTCTCTCAAGATTTTAAGTTTAGTCTTCTTATTATTCTCTTTGTATTATCAAAGGTGAGTGAGACCCTGTCTCAAAAAAAAAAAAAAACAAAAAAACAAAAAAAAAAGCACCAAAATGCCAAAAGGAAGGTAAAGATGCTACTGAAATACAAAGCATTTTTTATTCTTCACAACATTTTTTTGATGATTTAAGAAACACATTCTTTATTAGACAGAATATTTTTTCTTCTGAAAAAACATAGCTATATATGTTTCCTTTTTATTTTTTTTTTTATTTTTTATTTAAGTGGATTTAGGGAGTACAAGTAGATTATTGTTCTTCACAATATTTGGATCCATTGAAAGCTGAAGGTGGTTATCAGTGGCCAGCAGTACATGTTACTATTTGATGTCTTCATCTCTTGCTAACAGACTCAGTATAATCTTTTTTTTTTTTAATTGGGGGAAAACTACAAAGCATTTACAGTACAATGTTTACAGTCACAATTTGTAGTGAGCTGATTTCCCCAAATATATTACCACTCAAGTTGACTTATCTTGTTACATTCAAAAACCTGCTTGAAAAAGTTGGGGAGCGGAATTAGGGGTCTCAATAGGGGAAAGGAATTCCTCAAAAACTGATTCATGTGATTAACTGTACACCTCGGTAAATTCACTGAAAATCATTTAATTGTACACTTAAAATGAAGTGTTGGTTGTACGTAGATAC
>CAUYRT010043187.1:0-13113 GCA_963574885.1 Lepilemur ruficaudatus | reverse complement strand
TTGTTGCCCTGGCTAGAGTGCCGTGGCATCAGCCTAGCTCACAGCAACCTCAAACTCCTGGGCTCAAGTGATCCTTCTGCCTCAGCCTCCCAAGTAGCTGGTACTACAGGCATGTGCCACCATGCCTGGCTAACTTTTTCCATATATTTTTAGTTGTCCAATTAATTTCCTTCTATTTTTATAGTAGAGACGAGGTCTCACTCTTGCTCAGGCTGGTTATGAACTCCTGACCTTGAGCAATCCGCCCACCTCGACCTCCCAGAGTGCTAGGATTACAGGCGTGAGCCACCGCGCCTGGCCAAGACCGGTCTTTTTAAAACACAGATCCCATCACATCCTTCTCCTCCTTGTTCACTTCCAAAGGCTCCCACTGCCTGCCAGTTAAAGCCCATACCTCTCAGCCTGCTGTACGAGTTCTCACACGGGTGGGCCCAGCCTTGTCTGTTACCATTACTCTCCCACCCCAGCCCTGCCACAGCCACACAGAGGCCAGATGGACAACTCACTGTTCGCAAGATCAATGCACTTCCATGCCTTCACACCTCAGCATAGGCTGCTCCTCTTCCTAGGATTCCTTCTCTTCCTTCTTACCTAATAAACTCTCTTTCATCCTTCAGGACAAAATTTAAATGTCATCTCCTGTGGACTGCTTGTCCCAAGCCCTCTGGCAGGCCATCTCACCTAACTCTGGGCTCTGTACACTTGACTCCTACCTCAACTATAGCACTAGTCATATTGTATCATCATCATATTTCTGTGTCCCCTATTGGGTTGTAAGTGACCTTCTCTGCAGGAATTGTGTCTTATTGACTGGTATAGTCCCTGCAGCTAGTATAGTAGAAGGAAAAGTAGAGTGTGTTGGAGGATGGGAGGAAGAATGGTTAGATGGATGGATGGGTGGAAGGATAGATGGATGGATGGATAATTTGTATTATAGTAGTTATCTTGGGCTACTAAAGAGGATCCCACAAGCCTATGAACTAAAAGAAATCTGTAAACAAAGAATCATTGAAGTGAGACTCAGGTCTGATCCCAGTCCTGGTAGCTTTATAGGTCCCAATGTCCCCATCTAATAAATGAGGAAGGCATTCCCTGCTCTGGTGTTCTGTGTGTCAATGGTAGTCTAAATCATTGCCATCCAATAGAACTTTCTGCAGGAATGGAAATGTTCTAAAATTTCTTCTGTCTAATAGGATAGCCATTAGTCTCCTCTCACTATTGTGTACTTGAAACATGACTAATGCAACTGAGGAACTAAATGTAATTTTATACAATTTTATTTAATTTTATTTTGAAATAGCCACATGTGGCTAGTGGCTACCATATTGGACAGCATAGGATAAACCACTATGCACCAACCCTATGTTATACCTTCAGTGTACTGCCACTTAACACCGCCAAAGGCATAGCTATACAGGCTTGAGAGGCATGGATTCTTCTCATGCAGGTGATAAAAACACCTACGTTGGGTGAAGTGAGTGGTGTGTACCCTCTCTCACTTCTCAAACAAACACAAGTCCTCCACTGACTTTGGCCCAGCCAATCATACCTACCTATCCTGAATCCACACAGTTAGCATTGTGAGGATCAGCCCAACAAAAACATCAAAATTTACTGATGAATCTCAAAGTATGACCTGATACATCTCCGGTTTCCCTTGAGTCCTGGTCCTCAAAGTTGTCACCCCGCTGAGGACAAAAATGGTGTCCTGTTCATCACATTTTTCAAAACATCTAGAATCATGCCTGGCACTTAGCAGATGATCAGGGGACTAAGGGCAGTTGTGCCGATATCATAAGCCCTTGCCCATTTTTATGACACAAAGCCCATTGATCAAAGAAGAGGTCAGGTCCCCAGGAGAAAGGGCTCTGTAAAACCCTGCAGGTACACACACTTCTGAGCCCCAGCTGCAGCCATCATATTGTTTCTCTCCTAGAACAGGTTAAGGGTGTTTTAGATCATGTTATATGGCCCTTGATTTGACAAATGTCAAATCCTTATCAGAAAGAGGATCAGAGACAATTCACATTCACATAGAACGGGCAACAGTACACATTATAATTTTGCTGCAATGGAATCTGACCTGGGCTCAAATTCCAATTCTTCTCCCCTGTGCCTTTGGCAAGTTATCTCCCTAAGCCTTACATTTTTTTTTTCACATGTAAAATTAGATTAATTGCATCCACCTCGTAGAGTTGCTATGAAGACCAACATGAGCTAATATATGTAAAGTGCCTGTCATAGAGTAATCAATCAATCAATATAGGCCTCTCTTCCCCTCAGTGGCCAGAGACAAAAACCTTGGATGATAAGACAGGTAATACCTCTACCTAAGTTAGGGCAAATAGCATGTACCTCTATTTTGTTATGATACATACTGGTAAGTGCAGAGAAGCTGGTACTTAGCCTGTCTGCAAGAATATATATCACGCAGCCTGGCTGCAGCCTCAGTTGCATAACAGAATTACCTTAGAAGGTTTGCTAAAGATATGCATGATCAGTTCCCAATCCCAGAGATTCTTAATTTAAATTTTGAAATTTATATTTAATTCAGTTTATTGGAAAACTTAAATACATTCAGAACTGATCTGGGGTAATACTAGGTGTTTTTCAAAAGTTCCCCTAAGTGACTCTAATCTGGTCATCTTGCCCTAAGTCCTGAGTAAGTGATCTCCTCTCCTGGCTGCCTCTCTAAATTAAAACTGGGTGCCAATCAGACACAGACAAAGAACAATGAGGTAATGGCATCTGGTATGTTCTCTGAGATCCTTGACTGGAGAAGGGAGGCTCAAGATGTAATTAGGGCCATTGTCATTATTATCAGTTCAATTTTTTTTTTTTTTTTAGTTTTTGTAGAGACAAGGGTCACACTATTTTGCCCAGGCCTCTGGTCTCAAACTCCTGGCCTCTAGCAATCCTCCCACCTCAGCCTCCCAAAATGTTGGGATTATAGACATAAGCCACAATGCCTGGCCTATTATCAGTTCAAGTTTAAAGTAAGAATTAGAAGAAGATGACAGATTCCTTCTGCCCCATGCTCAGCCTCCCCCCGTCCTGGATTTATTATTCTGAGTGTGTTGTGAGGTCTGGGGCCTAAGGAAGGTTTGGAAGCATACTAATGTGGAGGCCAGCCCAGCCCAGGTGTGAGCTGGAGCCTGCTGCTGTTTGCCATTAAATACAGCAACCCCAGTGTCAGCGTGTTTGCAACACATTTCAAGATTGGGTCAGGAGGCCAGGAGCTGATGATGGATTTTTTTTATTTATTTATATATTTATTTTGCTTACTGGCAAATTTGAGATTTGTAGGGTTCTCAGGCAGCTGCTGTAAAATCGTCAGGTTACAGAGAACAGACACCAATGGAGAGGGAAGAAAATAGATTCTGGTTGTGACATTCTGTCCGGTCAGCTCCTCCCCAACCCCCGCCCCCATCCCTACTCCGTGGTAAAGTGAGGCAACAGAGGCTGAGGGCTGAGGCAGAGAGGTGTTTGTTACTGGCCTGCTGACTGGGTCATGGGCAAGGAGCCACCTCCGCACTGAGCAGCAAGGCAGCTCTCCACCTTGCACGAGTCATTCGGCTGAGTTTTCCCAGCAGCTCGGCCCCCAAGATGGGTGTGGTCAGTTACCATCAGGGTCTGACTGGCAAGGTATCTTTGGCAGGACCCCTCTCACTAAGCCCACATAGGGGGCTCAAGAAGGGCAGAAAGTCTTCAAGGGCAGGGGCCGACCTCACACTGTTGGTTTATGGTCAAGATGCGTCTCACACACACACACGCTCTCACTTTGGGGAAATGTTTAAGTCATGTTATTCTAATCTCTATATCTCTTCCCCCAAAATAGAAAGAAAATGCTACCACTTCTCACTAGACTCAGGAAACCTTGGCACTGGAAGGACCTGTGAGGTGAGGTAGTCAAAGTTCCCATTTAGTGCTGTTCACATCACCCTTTCCCCAGGCAGTAAGGCAACTTCTCATCTCTGCTTGACGGTCTCCTGAGATGGAGAAGTCACCTGCCACCAGGTGCCTGATATTACCCAAGGGCCTTGTGTGGGACACAAGGTGCCCCCATTAGACATTGTTTCTGGGCGTGTCTGTGAGGGTGTTTCTGGACGAGAGGAGCATTTGAACCGGTGGACTCAGGAGAGTGTCTGGCTCTTCTACTGTGGGTGAGCGTCTTCCAATCCATTGGGGGTCTGAATGGAACAGAAGGCAGAGGAAGGAGGAATTAACACCCTATTTATCCCTGCCTCTTCGTGAGCTGAGACGTCTCATCCCATCCTCTGCTGCCCTCAGATTGGGATTTACACCATCACGTCCTGGGGTTCTTGGGCAGGCAGACTCCGACTGCATCACACCACTGGCTTTCCTGGGGCTCCGGCTTGCAGACGTCAGAGGTCCTGCATGACCACGTGAGTCAGTTCCTCACAATCAATCTCCCTTTCTCTCCCGTTGGTTCTGCTGCTCTGGAAAACCCTGACTAATACGGCACTGTCCCCAACTAATTCAAACAAATGTCTTTACTGTGGTTTCAGAATCTCGTACACCAAAAAGTGTTCCAGTGTCTCTGAGAGGAGAGCTAGCCGTGCCGTCGCCTGGCTCCACGCATGAAGGACGCGCGGGGGCAAACACAGCGTCGGTCGTCTCAGCCCCACGGCAATCCGACACCTGGGGCCGCTCCACGCGCTGACACTTTTCAGCTGCCTGGAAAGTCGCCTGGAGAGCAGCGCAGCCGGGGCTTTGTTTTCTTCTGCTGCTTGCCATTTCTTTTTTTCTCTTCTAACATTTTCAAATCCTTTTTTTCTCCTCCCACGCATCTGGCAGCCACTGCCAGTCCAATAGCTTGGAAACTTCTGTGGCTTCCTCAACCCACCTTCCATCCTGCAGCAGTATCTGTGCTGCGCCCTGCGGTGGGGCGGCTCGCCCTCCGCTGGAAGGGCGCGTATTCTGCCTGGTGTGGGGTAAGGAGTATGAGGTTTGGAATGACGGCGCCTGGACTCAAAATCCAAACCTCCCACCACAGCTTTGTGGCCTTGGGGAAATGAGTTAACCTCTCTGAATCTCTGTTTTCTTCTCTGCAAAATGAGGTTAGTGCTTATCTTCAAAAAGATGAGCAAATTCAAGAGGAAAATATGTGTATAAAAAATAATGCAATGTACCCCCTTAACAAAATAACAGAGAAAAAAACATATGATCATCTCAATAAGGCAAAAGAATATTTTGATGAAATTTAACACCCATTCATGACAAAAACATACAGACAAACTAGCAATAGAAATGAACTTCTTTCACAAAAGGTATCTACAAAAACTACAGTAGGCCAGGCACAATGGCTCACTCCTATAATCTTAGCACTTTGGGAGGCTGAGGCAGAAGGATTGTTTAAGCTCAAGAGTTCGAGACCAGCCTGGACAACATAGAGAGATCCCTCCCCCCAAACACATCTCTACAAAAAAAATATTTTAAATAGCTGAGCATGGTGGCACATGACTGTAGTTCCACCTACTTGGGAGGCTGAGGCAGGAGGATCATTTGAGCCCAGGAGTATAAGGCTGCAGTGAGCTATGATCATGCCACTGCACTCTAGCCTGGGTGACAGAATGAGACCCTGTCTCTAAAAACAAACAAATAAAAAAACCACAGTAAACCTCATGCTTAAGAGTGAAATGGTGACAATGTGCCCATTATTACCATGATTATTCTACATTCTATTGGAAGCCCTAACTAGAGCACTAAGGCAAGAAAAAAATTTATTTATTCAGGGGGAATTCATTACTATAGCTCCAAAAGAAAAAATTAAATGGTTACTATTCTAAGTCCATATAATTGCCAACATAAAAACCCCAAAACATTTTACACATACATTATTAAAATGAATTTATTAAAATAATTTTGCTTGCTTATTAAAATTATTAAAATAAGAAAATTTAGCAAAGTTGCTAGAGACACAAATCAAAATGCAAAAATCGATGTTTTTCTAAATACCAAGAATAAACAGAATTTTCTAAAATTTTTAAAGAGAAGCCAGGCATGGTGGGCTCACCCCTAGCACTCTGGGAGGCCAAGAAGGGAGAATCACTTGAGGTCAGGAGTATAATACCAGCTGGAGCAAGAGCGAGACCCGTCTCTACTAAAAATAGAAAAATTAGCCAGGTGTGGTGGTGCACACCTATACCCCCAGCTACTAAAGAGGCTGAGGCAGGAGGATCACTTGAGCCCAGGGGTTTGAGGTTGCTGTGAGCTAGGCTGACACCAGGGCACTCTACCCAGGGTAAGAGAGGAAGACTCTGTCTCAAAAATTAATGATAATAATAAAATTTATAAATAGAATCAAATACATAAAGTATTTAGAAATATATCTAGGTATTCTCGATCCTCATCCTGGGCTTGTTCTTGGCCCCGCCCATCTTATTCTGCAGCAAGTTTTGAAAAGCTCAGCCTGACCCTGACTCCACTCAGCACCCCTCCAACCACACACACTCTACGGTGTTTGTCACGGCCAAGGGCTGCGCTTGCAACAGCAGCCAGAGAGAAGCACATTCAGCATGTCTTGTTTCTGCTGCCCAACTCCATCTGCTTGTCATTTGCCTCTCCCCCCACCCGACAGGCTGATGTTATTTGAGCTCAACACAAGACACGGGAACCAGACACAAGGTCTGGACTGGCAAATTCTAGGATGGAGGGAGGCAGTCTAGCAAGGTGATTAGAATAAGAACAAAGAGGGATAAAAACTTACCTATTGGGTACTATGAACACTCTTCTGGTGACAGGCACACTAAAAGCCCTGAGTTCAGCATTATACAATGTATCCATATAACAACAACATTTGTACCCCCTCAATATCTTGAAACTCAAAAAAAAGAATAACAAAACCCCCAAGGATTTTGGGGGAAGGTCGAAACAAATTTTTTTTCAATGTGAGTCAAGACTTTGGTGTCAGACAAGTGTGGGTTCATTTCCTAGCTTGGTGTTTTTCTCCCTCTGTAACTTAGGGCAATTAATAGAATGATTCCTGTGAGAAGTAATTGAGGCAATAGATGCAGAGTGCTTGGCACAAAGTAGATGTTCAATAAATGCTATTAATAGAAGTGAGAATGGTGCCCCCTAGAGTTAAAGGTAGTGCAGAGATTACTTTAGAAACAGACACAATCTTCTAATCTGGAAATCTTAATTGAACCAATGAGATGCCATTTTTTACCTAATGTTGACAAACATTAATAAACACTTAATATCTAGCCAGTCTTGATGAGACAATGGGGAGAAAGGCCCTTTCATGCAATGATACTAGGAGTACAACCCCATACTCCCATCAATAGCCTTAAAAGTATACATACCTTTTGACCCAGAAATTTTACTGACAAGAGCTTATCTAAAGAAATAATCATGGATGTGTGCCAAGGCATACACCCAAGTACGTTCACTGCAGCATTGTAAATTATCCTAACAATAGCAAAAGTCGAGGGGGTAGGAGAGGGAGACCTAAATACCTGACAAACGGGATTAAAGAGATGACAAGAGAATACTCTGAAGCCATTGACAATGACATTGGAAGGACTTAATGACATGAGAAAATTTTCACAACATATTTAAAGTTTAAGGAGCTGGTTTCAGAACAAAGGGAAGTCTTTAATATTCTAAATAAAAAGATGCTGTAAGATAACCCTAAAATATTACAAGCAGCTATCCCTGGCCAGTGGGAGTAGTAGCTACAATTATGCCTTGATCAATAAATTGGATTTACATATTTTGAAATAGTGCCTTTAAAGATTGCATGCCATTTTCCTCAACTGCTGAACAACTTCTATGGGCCTGCTCCCCTGGGGCCAGCCCTCCCCTGGGGCCAGCATCACAGCCAGGCCTGGTTCTCTGCTCGGACTCCAGGCCATCCCGATCCACCGAGTAAGGTTTCCTTGCGAAGACAGATTCCAAGGAATGTTTATGCAACCGCTCATGAAAATGCCTATAAAAAGAGATTTTTTTTTTCAAATATGATTTGTACAGCAAAGCAGGAAAACATTATTTTTGGAAACAAATGGAATATAACCAAAAAAATGTTGAACATCGTGGTGGAAACACAGATGTTTCTGTCTTGGTGCCCCATGCTTCTCTCTTCCCACCTACAGCATTTGCCAATAAAGGAATCATTTTTTTAACCTCAGAAAATGCCATTGGCGGGTCAAAAGTGACTTTTCAAGGGGCAGGCCTGAGTGTTATGAAAGTGAGACAGCCCTGAGCCGAGAGGCCCATGCTGTCTTCAGGGTTTTGGAGAGAAAGGACCCAGAGGCCTTTTTGTTATGTTAATAGCCTTTAACTTAATGCTTTCTTGCTGTACTTTCTGTTTTGGAGAAATAAATTAAAGGTGTTAAGCTGAGAAGAGTTATAATTTATTTCATTCTTTGTGCTTTTCTGTATTTTCCAGATTTTATACAATGAATATGAATTACCTGTGTAACTAGGTTATTATTTTTTTAAGAGAAGCATGCAGTGACAGCTACAGCTACCTTGATGGCATCATTTCAAGTGCCCTACAAAGACCCCCCTTCCCTCCTGAGGCTGCCTAAAATACTTTTAACTGAAAATAGGGACTTTCATTTCAGTGAGATAAAGCTATAAATTCAAAGTTCTGGACTGGACCAGAGATGGGGGAGGACATGTCTCTACCTGTACAATGTGGTATAAATGACCAATACCTTACCAAGCTATACCTTGGGAATGGGGTTTTTAATTTAGGGGTCCAATGTCTAATGGCTTAAGCCTCCCTTCCTAATTCCTGACCCACAGACAACCCTCAGGGCCAAGTGAGTTGATTCTGCTCATCCTGCGTCACACTTAACACAAAGGGCCATCATTATTACACAGCATGCTCTTCCTTAGCCCCAGGGAGGCATCTGGCCAGCTCACTTGGTTCCCAGAGTCTGAATTCTCCCTGCCCTCAGCCTCAGAAAGGGATGGAAGCCTCAGGTGCAGCTGGGTAAAGAACCTCTTAGACCTCAATGTCCCAACAGCAGTGACCCCAAAGCCAGACTCACTGCCCGGGTCCACTTGAGTGGCCTCCTGTATTGTTACTGGAGTAGTCCAGAGGACAGATTTTGAAGCCCCTAAGACTGGGCATCAAATTCCAGCTACACTTCTCATCTGGGTCATCATGCCAAGTTCTTCACACTGACTTCAGGTTTCTCACTGGTAGTATAAGGACCACATGGAAAGACAGAGGTCACATACTAAGCTCAATACATTGTAGTTATTTGTGAATTATTTAGCTGCTTTATGTCCATCCCCAGACGCAGATTTGTTTACAGCCCTGAACATAAAGACCAAGAACCTAATGACTATTAATAACAGTTCTAATCATTTCTCTCCTTGGGTCTACTGAGCCACAAAAAAACAAAAACAAAAACAAAAAAAAACTATATATATCTCTCTATATATACATAGATATATACATATAAAATATATTTTTTTAAAAAACAGGTGACCAGGAGCTTTTATCAGGAGTAAAAATTAATCTTGGTTATGTGGGTTTGTATTGTTTAGAGAAAAACTAATAAAGTAGTACAAAAAGATCAATTTTTTTTTTTTCCAGAGACAGGATCCTGCTCTGTCGCCCAGGCTGGAGTTCAGTGGCATCATCATAGCTCCCTGCAGCCTCCTGGGCTCCAGTGATCCTCCTGCCCCAGCCTCCCAAATAGCTGGAACTACAGGTATGCAAGACTGTGTCCGACTAATCTTTTAAAAATTTTCTTTTCGAGATGGGATCTCACTCTGTTGCCCAGCCTGGTCTCAAATTCCTGGCTTCAAGCAATCCTCTCGCTTCTCCACCTCCCAAAATGCCGAGATTACAGGCGTGAGCCAACGCACCTGGCCTAATTTTTCTACTTTAAAATTTTTAAAGTGTACCTAAAACTTTATTAAATACACAAATAAGAATAAAAGTCATTTTTTAAAAAATAATAGCCAGTTAAGGAGGAGAGGGGTGGAAAGGATCCGTTGGAAAAGAGAGAGACCCTAGGACAAAAAAGACGGAGCCACAGATGGGTCCAGGGCCAACCGTGAGTCCTCCAAGAGGCGCCCAAGTAAAAGCAGTGAGGGAGGGCGCGGGGGAGAAGAGAGGCGGGAGCCGGCGAGAGCGAGAAGAGCAGAGAAGACAGGCAGCCCCTGCCACCCACCGCCGCGTTCCGTCCGGCTCTGCCCCGCCGCCGTCCCCCGGCCGGGAGGGGAAGAGCGCCATCGTGTGGGCCGCGCGGCGCCTGGCGCTGCGGAACCTCGGAGCCCGTTGCCTTTTTACTACTCCGGACACACTTTTCTTTTTAGCTATTGGGAGATGGGCATTGCAAACACAGCCGCGTTTCAGAAAGCTTGGTAAGGATCAAAGTTACGCCAAGGCCTGGCGACTGCCCTCACCAGCGTCATCGACCTCAGCAATTATCTGACTCTATTTCCCTTCCCAGTGCCCAACGTCAGGGGCGCTCACCCCCAACCGCACAGCCCTCCTGGCAGCGGGCAGGGGGCTGGCCGAGCGAATGGGGACAGCGGTGGCAGGCGGCTTGGTGCGGCTTGGCAGTTGAAGAGTTCACGCCTGCACAGAGAGAACAGGGCAGCATTGGGAGCCCCAGCCCAGAGGATGACTCGGGGAGTAAACAGGTGTGGGCACAAAGATTTCTGTACAGAGGTGTTCTTTGCAGCTTTATTTAGAAAACTGAAAATTTGGACACAGCCTGAAG
This sequence comes from Lepilemur ruficaudatus, assembly GCA_963574885.1. Taxonomy (NCBI): domain Eukaryota; kingdom Metazoa; phylum Chordata; class Mammalia; order Primates; family Lepilemuridae; genus Lepilemur; species Lepilemur ruficaudatus. The sequence goes on along the minus strand of CAUYRT010043187.1, from coordinate 2,398 downwards.
AGCCAATGGGCGGGGACTGGTCAAATACAGAGCGGTGGCGCCAACCTGTGGAACGGGATGGAGCCATCAAAAATGATGCCGTGTCCAGCGATTTGCTTCTAGCTGTGGTAGTACGCTTTCCTTCCACTAAAAAAAATTTTTAAGACTTCATTCTACAAATGATGCGATAGCCTGTTTAATGGCACGGGCAAATATTCTCAATGTAATGTTAACTTTTAAAAATACAGACCTGAATATGTCACTATAATGTGAATTTTTCTTTCTTAACCCCACTGTTAGCATGTGCTGTCATGTGGCCTTGTAAACTATGTTAAATCCTTTCTAGAATAAACCAAAGAATTAATAAATAAGGAAAATAATGTGTACAGTAGGGTCTCCGCTCCAAAATTTATATGTGCACATGGAGAGAACAACCGAGAGGGGAGGGACAAGGTATGTGACGATCATAAAACTGTGGTTGTCTCTAGTGAAGGATTGCTGGTCATTTTTATTTTGTTTATTTATGTAATTGTATCTGTCTTCATTTTCTACACTGAATACGTATTATTAATACTTCTTAAGTTTGAAAAACAGCACATTTCTTTCAAACCCACGTGCTTCCCACTCTCGCCCGTGTCCCGCAGGCCAGGCAAGCCAGGCAGACCCTCTTGAAGCAGATCAGAGCCATCCTGAGAAGTGCAGCTGATGGAAAAAGTGCCCCTCACATCCAAGGTCTTCCAAGGCCAGGCTTCGAGCCACACCATGACGACCAGCCTTGTCCCACAGAGGAGGTAACCCTCGAAGCTGTCACTGACCATCGGGAGCCTGGACTGAAATTCACTCTGTTGCTACAAATAGTCACTACAGAGTGAACGACTTCACTTGTCTTCTCAATTCCCTCATCTGGACAGTGGAGATGTAAAATAATTATACCTCTCAAGATCTCTGGGAAGTTCAGCGTGATGGGCTGCACGATAGGAAGTTGCTGGTTTTGTGAGTCACAAACGGTGACCACCAGTGATTTCTGTTGGTTCAATGAATGCGTGTAAAGAGCTCAGCTCAGGGTCTGCATGTGATCGAAGCTCGCTCATCCTCAGAATGATTGTGTCCCCATTTTGCAGATCAGGTTGGGAAGAACCGGACTGTAGGCGCTATAAGGGAGGTTTGGAGAGGCAGGAGGGAAGGAGCCTCAGAGTGGTAGGTAGAGGTTCTCCAGACGCAGTGTTGACAAACGCTAATTTCAGCCTCCCTCGTGTCATTTTAAAGCCACTTCCCACCCACCCACGCACACAAACATACCCCTCACTCTCCCGACCTCATCAAAGTTAATTCCACATAGCAGAACTTCTTGCCCGAATCTGAGTCCTGTGGGATCCACCTCCTGACACCAGAGGGTTGATGTCACCACAGGGACCCTGAACCCTCACTCCAACATGTCTCCCTGGGCACAGGTTTGCCAGCAGGTGCCAAGGTGGCAGGATATGCTTCCTCCCACCCTGGGGAAGGTGCAGAGACTGTGGTCTAAGCAGCCTGGTGTGGTGCCACCCCTGGCCCTAATTAACTCAGTTACTATAAGTTCCACTGCACCAAGTATTGTGATACCTGAGTCTGAGGAATGGGGAGTCCTTGGAGACAATGTTGGGGGGCGTAAAAGGAGAAAGCCACCGCTAGTCAACCTGTTGGGGCCTTTTGTGGTGGGTAATGCAAAGTTGGGTGTTTCCTGGAGATACCAGATTCTGAATCAACTTTCATCTGAAATGAAAGGTCTGTCCTACCCAGCCAGAGCTACCAATGTGCCTCTACCCCTTAATGAGGACTCTGTGTTTTCCCAGTGCCATCTTCCAAACTCGGGACTGAGTGGTTTGGGGGCTCAGCGAGAAGGGAGATGGGGTGCAGGGGAAGTAATGGTGTTAAAGGCTTTTTCATCCTTGGGTTAGTTACTCCAAGAATAACAAATACAGCTCATCAGAAAGATCTACATGGCCCATTTCATTTAATGCTTTAAACAGCCCTAGGTGGAAAAGTTATAACCACTTTTAAGTGGGCACATGGGCTCAGAAGAGCTAAAGGTCATGCCCAAATTCACACAGGAAATATGGGAGAGAGCCAGGACTCAAGCCCACATTCCCTGCCTCAAAATTCCATTCTCTCGCAAAATTGCCACAAATCTGAAGGAGAATTAATCATTCTAGAATGGAGATTCCCGACCTAGATGACTAGACACCCTTGGATACTGCCAAGTTGTGTCAAGCTGCTAATGCAGATTGGACTTCAAGCATGGCCCACAAACTTTAAAAAAAAAGAAGAAGAAGAAGAAGAAAAAGAAGAGAAAGAAAAAGAAAAGAGGGAAAAAGTAATGTCTTGTCAAATCACCCATTCATTCTTCAATCCTGCTGCTACATATCACATTTTTCAGACA